>JAWWLV010000018.1:20396047-20434379 GCA_035041135.1 Platyrinchus mystaceus | reverse complement strand
TCAGTAAAAGATGCTTTCTGTTGTTGCTTCGAGCATCTGTGACAACTGGCTTATTTTTCCCACCCAGTGTCCAGTTGTGTTTCATATTCAATACTTTTTTTTTTCCAAAAAGAATTGTTTTGGGTGGAGTTTCTTACATGTTGACTCCAGCTATCGTGCTTCAGTCTGGCTGTGTATTCCGATATCCCTGTAAAGAGTTCATACCTTTGAGTCACCTCTCTTATTTTGCACTTTTCTTTCAATGCAGCATTGTCTAAAACAGCTATGAGATATTGTGTGTTCTGGCCTGTAGCATTCACTTCCTTGAAGATGAAGAGTTAGTTTTATGAAAAATCTTAGTTCTCTCTACGTGCGCCAAAAAACTGCGGGAACCTGTTACAAAATTGGGCGGTGTTGGATTCTCCCGGTGCCGAACTGATACTCCCGGGAGGCACAGGGGGTGCCTCCCGTAAAACTCAAGCTGTGTGAGAGAATAAGAGCAGCTGCTGGAAGTGTCCCAGCACTCTGGGACGTGGCCATACAAGGAGCCCTCTGCACAAAGCTGGTCTGTCTGATTCGTGTGGTGCATGTGTGTTAAAGTTCATGGGGCTCTTTTGTCTGGGTGCCCACTCTGTATGCCTTTCATCCCCGAGGTGCTTGAAAGCATCTCCAGATATTATTAGAATGGGAGAAAGGAAGTGGAAAAGAGGGAAAACAGACTTACTGAATATTTCAGCGGTTCTTTGCCAAATCACATTTTGGGATTCATTTCTATTTTAAATACTACAGCGGCTGCCAAAGCTGGCAAACTGTGATCCCCTTTGGAAGGGGGAGGAGACTTCATTACTTCTCTGCGGAGGAGGAACATCATTTTCCTGTTGCTTTGTTTTTACTTTTGTAGTGAACAAAGAAAATCTGCGGGAGAAATGTAGAAAAAGCCGTTTTTCAAAGCTTATCCAGAAATTTTACAAAACAATGGGTTTGATTTGCACTTTAAATGTGGTTTCCTGCCTTTTCTCACGTCATTTGCATACCTTTAAAAAATTGTTTGGTTTAACTTCATTTTATAGAAATGTGTCCTTTCCTCAGCTAGTATTGGTTGGGGTATTGTTTCCTTGATTATTTCCAAGTGCATGTAAGAAAGAAGTGATCAAATTTAATGACCAAACAATTGGTCAGGTTTGCAAAAAGAAAAGCCACTTAGAATCACCAAGAAAACAGGCTGAACACAGAATAATGTCTATGCTTAAATAACTAAATCCCGGAGTTTAGGAAGATAAGATGACTGAACAGCAAAAAAGAAAAAACTGAGAGCCAAAAATATGAGTTTTCTTCCTGCCTTTGTCATGCCTCACTTGTAGCCTTGGAAACTGAGACAAAGAGGTTAAGAAACTTGCTCATTCTTAAAATGGAGATAAGATACAGTGTGCAGCTTATTTTAGCCTCCCTTATTCCTTTGCAGAGTGTTGTAAGTGAGCAGTGCTGGATTTTTAACCATATCATCTGTGTGATGAACTTCTTTGTTTAGGACTTGAGCCAATGAACCCATGTTTAGTTGTATTCCTGTGCCTGCCTGTCGTGCTGATGCCTTGGTTTAATCTGTCAGTTTTTGCAGGTTATTTCATCATCTCCTCTGTCAGGAGGGTGGTGGGTGTTTTGGTCAAGGCAGACAACTCTGGAATCAGGATGCTCTAGTGTCTCCAGTGCCTGAGCACAGTGCAGAGGGGATGGTTGGCTCCAGGCTTTTCAAGCAAGCTCTTGTTTTCCCTCCAGGAGTCTAAACCAGGAATTCAAGAATGAGGGATCAAAACATTGGAAAGGGTTCTTGGCAAATTGATCAACTGTGAAATAGTTACGAGCTCTTATTTTTTTAAATCTGAAGGTGCCACTTTTTAGCTGAGGTCTGTTCTTAGGGCTTTTGTTTTATAGCCTCTCTGGACATTTGTGCACTGTTTATATTAATGCAGCTCATTTGTAGGCAGTGCAGACACTTTCAGAAATTGTAAGACTGTGGAGACATTTAATGGCTAAGGATAAATTGCACAGCTGTGGACACTATTTATACTTTCCTGTATAGAAAAGAGTCTGTATCATGAATTAGGCATAGCTCAATGTTGTGAGTTATTTTTCATGTTTTTCTAGTCTTGGAGGGGGATTGCCAGCTCGTAGTTTTACATGTTAAAAAGTTCATAGCATTTCCATATTCTAAGAAGATAAAGTTCATGCTTTATCCATTAAGGAAACAGTTATTGAAGAAAGGAGAGACAAGATAGATGGGCTGAAGTGTTTAAAAATGTTAGTTAAGGAATTCTAGGAACGCTGTGTAAGATTTCTGGGCTGAGAAAAGTTCTGAAGTGTGCAAAGGGAAACTTAAGAATTTAAATGTGATAAAAAATAACCAGGACTTGATAAAAGGTGAACAGTAATTCATGCAACAAGTTAGTTTAAAGGTGAAGCACCTGAAACCTCTGCAAAGCACATGTCCCTTCCACAAGAAAGAAGTGTCCAAGCCCGCAGCTTTCTGTAAAAGAGAAATCTAAAGCAATTTCCAACTTATTAAAATACATAAGAAAAAATAATTATAACTTTAATAATTAGATCTCAACCAAGAGACCCAGAAAGGGAGCGAGTTGTTTGTTCTTTGTAGATGTGTTAATGATGGGAATCTTTTAGAAGTCAACTTTAAAGGACAAAAGGACCAACACAATTATAGGATGTGTAAAATGGAAATTAGGCACTGAGCCAGAAACTGAATTGCTTCAAAGATGAGAGGGTAGGATAAATTAAGAACTAGCAGATACCATCTTGGAAATACTGGAATCTAATATCTTTGACAATTACTTTGAAAAAAGTTTGCTGAGGGAAACCATAAGAAATTGCAGGCACTATATAGTTCTGTGCTCCAAGTTCTTGTATCTTGCACATAGACTGTGGATAATTTCTGGTTGCCCCTAAGATTCCATAAAATTATTCTGTTATTTAAAATACCTCTGAATGCTTCTACATTGTCCAGAAATTTAGTTGCAACACTGTAGTTTGTTCCCTTTTCTCCCTTAATGCTCTAAAATCCCCAGGCTTGTTCTGTCTCAGATTGTTGTCTGTTACGGGAACCAGGGGATAGGGTTAGTGGGTGAATTATGAAGTAATTTGATCAAGGACTCGGGAGATACGATCTTTCCTCTCTTTTCCTCCCTTGTAATGTCAACGCTGTGGTTTTTAGAAAATAATAACTTGCTCTGAAATTCCAGCTTTGGCTCCAACTTGTCCTAAGCTGTTACCACTTTGCTGGGGTTGATCTGATATGGGTTACTGTTTGACAGCTCTTGTCCCACTAGGAAACTAATTTCCAAATTATGTATTACAGAAGTTTGATCAAAAGATAAAGCTTGAACTAATAAGATGAATAATTTACTGACATCAAAGAGAAAATGGAATGGGGCAGAGCTGAGAGCCTGGAGCACTGATGTATTCACAAAATATTTCTTGTGGATGACCATCACTGACCATTGTGTGCCTCATTGCCACTACTATTTTTAAAACTTAGGCCATTTACTACCAAAAAAAATCCTTTGGTTAAAAAAATTTATTTCAGAATATTAATACATTTATACTTTTATTTTTAATTCAGATACTTATGAAGTTCTTAGACCTGCCAGCAGTGTTCCTTCAATTCTGTTCAGCTCTGTTGATGCAGACTGATAAATTCTTTCTATATCCAGTTGGAGTCCATGAAAGGGACATTGTCCCTTACCTGTCAGTCATCCCTCAACTCCAGGTTACTGCCCTGTCAGTTGATTTCAGTACACAGTAAAGCAGACTAGTTTACTTAGGGATTTAAACATCTTAAATCTAACTTGCTTTACTGTGCACTGCAATGAGCTTGTGCAGTCATTCACCATATTCTTGCTGAGAGGCAGTAGCTTGATAAATCACTCATCTGACAAGAGCAAGTTTTGATGTCTTAACTGGTACCTTCAGCCCACTCGCAGATGAGGTGTTTTGTTTTTTTTCCCATTCTTCAGATGACTGGTTATGTAAGAAAAGAATATGTGGATGCAGTGGGAAAATCAGTCCACCTGCTTCTTCAGGACACCAGTTGTTAGGCTGAGCGACCAGCAGCTGGCTGTGCCCCGTGTTTGACAGTACCTCTGCTAAATGAACCCAGAAGGGGCTTCTGGGCTGGGCTTCTGCAGTTGGTTGAGGAGAATCACTTTAATATGTTGCCCATCATTTGAATGACACTTTGAAGAGATATTTCTCTTAAACATTTAGATGTGTTTATACACGCATATCTCTTTCTTCGCATATTTAGCTTTTCCACTCTGTGGGTTTCAGTCCAAGAATGCGTGTTCAGGGAGATCCTGGCAGATTGCTGGCTGGCTCCACAGCCTGATGGGGCCCTGCTATGGAAAACCTGCAGCCTCTACATCCTTCTTAAATTGCACAGTGCTAAGTGATTTGTGATTCCAGTCTGAAAAGCCCTACTGCTACCTTGGACTGCATGAAAGTGAGACAAACTAATGTTTTTCTTATTGCTGCCATGTTAGTGAACCACTGTAGAAAACGTGCTGCAAATTTAGCTCATGACTTAACAGCAACAGCTCCTTAAGCCTCACTGTCCTCCAGATACGCGCACAGAGGTAACTGCATCAGGTCTGAGTACAGCAGCAGTTTGCTCTGTTTCCTGAGATGGTGGGAGAGATAAGAAGCACAAATGGCAGAGTACGAGCTAATTAAATTTTCTTTAGATGTCTTTTATTACATAAATGGTCAGAATTGCCCTGGTGGCTCTGTACAAATACACCAGTAGAATATTGCAGCTGTAGCTGTGAGATTGTGCTATCACATTGCAGAACCTTTCGATGATGAGCCCGTTGGTGTTTCTTGGTTTACTTGCTCTGAAACAATGTGTGTGAATATTTATTTGACTTGTAGGTTTTTAAAACAGTCATTTTTATTGAATGTATTGAAAGTTGCTCACTTTGTGAAAAGGCTAATATCAAGTGTGCAAAAACTGAAGTGACAAAATGTAATAAAACTTGGAACTTACTGGCAAAGGAAGGGATATCACCTCATACTGCAGTGGTTTCCCAACCATAATGAAGTTGTGTGTGATGTAGCACTAGTTAAATGTAGACTGCAATGTTTCAAATGCAACCATAGCCTGGGCAGTCAGGCTCTTACATTCCAAAAACTCTTCACCAAAGGAATAAGGTTTTGCAGATCACTTTGTGTAGCCTTGGCTGATCAATCTCTGTGGGAACAAAATAACTTAAATAGACGTGTGTGGGAGGAAATAAGTTCTTAATAAATTTTTTTCATAACTTTTTATTAAATTAAGGAAAATAGAGGTATAATTCTCAAGAGTTTTTTTAGTGGGGATTTTTAAATAAATTTGAATTGATAGGATATCACTAATTATATGAAAGTGCAATTAAATACTTGTGATACTGTGAAATCATGCTTTCCATATGCTTACCACAGAGCCAAGCCTGCTTTCTGTCTGTGTTCCTCTTGTGTATTTCTGTTCAGAGATTTGTGGTCGGGGGTAAATGGATGACTCTTGTGTGTGTGCCCAAGCTCTTGAGCCCTGTTTTACCCTCTTCCTGTTGTGCAATCCATTTTCCCAGGAATTTTTCAGTCACAGCAGAGTGATGTGGAGTAACTCCCTGGAGTTGGGTTAGCATTTACTCCCAAGACTCTTTGGGTATTTTATGATTCCCTTCCGGAAGGCACCTGTAGTGTCATAATGTATAGTCCATCAGTATTCTCTGGAACCTCTTTTATCCAAGGTAGAAGGCAATGTGAGAATCATTTTGAAGAACACGTTGTGTGGAGAAAACATATTTTTATCTAGAAGGATTGTGTAGGCGTTTAATACCATCTCAACTTGATGACTTTCATAGGAAAAATTTTAAAGCTGGAGGAACAGGATCTACACTTTGATTATTACAGTAATATTTGCTGCTAGGGAGCCAGACTAAATCTAGATTAGGAGCCAAGCCCTTCACCAGAGTTTGATAATCCTGACACACTGGTGTTCTGTGATACTGTGGTGGGAATGAAACTCACCCCTGAAGTCTGACCAACCTTTTGCCTGTGTCTAAAAGGAATAAATTATGTTAGGAGTCAGAAACAGATTAAGAAGAGCTTCAGTGTGTTATAGTCTGAAGGATCCATAAAAATCAATGTTGCAAGATGGCAGTAAAATTTTCTTACTGCCTTCATGCTGAGCTCCTACAAGCAGACAGGAAATCAAAGAGGAGGAGGAGGAGGAGGATTGTTTTTACGACATGCAACTGTTGCCATGAGATTCTTGGTTGCCATCAGAAAGGTAATTTCACTTAATGGCTGTGATAAGCTACCAATTCAGACACACAAAAGCATTGCATGAAAACAGCATTCTGTCAATTCCTGTTCACCTCTCATCTTTTATCCCAAATAGCTGTTTAGCTATCCAAAGAATCAGAAGCAAGAAAGTGGGTCCTTTCAAGGTTATAGCTTGTCATGCTTGGATAACACAATTCAGAAGAACCTAAACACAACAAATCAAAATCTGTGAAATGATGCATGGCTTCACGCTTCTGTAGCTTTGAAAAAGTGCATATAGATTTCTTCCATTCCAAAGAGCCCTTGAAGTATGTCAGGTATTTATAGCTTTGGACATCTCACTTGTACATGCTACATGCGGGAGTTAATGACTCACACCTTTCCCAAACAATTGAAGTGCTTCCTGAATAGTAGAGAAAACATTCCCTCCTCTGCTCAAGTACCGATTCACATTCTGATTCACATTTGTTTGTTGTCATGTGGCAAACACCATTTGGCATGTTTACTCCTAGGTCTTAATTACCCTGCAGCAGTACTTTTCTCTTTATAGATCTTATTTCCTTTCCTTCTCTCAGCTGTAGCATGAAACAGCACCTAAATTAATCCAAAAATAATAGCTTAGTTCTTCCTCCCTTCACTCCCCAGCTGCAGGCTTCTGCTTCTTCCACTGACACCAGCACCTGTGGGCCCTCCAGTGAACTTCAGTCAACTTGTTGAAGCACCAGAAAGTTAATCCAGTGAAGAAAAGGCAGTTTTAGCACTAGGTTTGCAATTCAAGTTGGCTTAGATACGAGGTTTATAGACATCAAAACCAGCACAAAGGAGGGAGTCACACCAGCACCAGGAACATGGTAAGGGGAAGGAATCTGTGCAGTAGCTCTATATGTAACATAATAAAATAACAGTAAGCTGTTAATTGTGCTTAACCATAACTTCTGTTAAAGATTTGTGTTACTTCTTGTCCCTGAAAGAGCTTATCTGAGTCAGGTGAACACAGGACTGAGGCACGTGAGAAGGTTCCAGAACGTGCTTTGGGGCCAGAAGGGAAGGGAATGGCACTCTGGGTTCTGGCTGTCCCCAGACAGCCCTTCTTTAGCTGTCACCCAAATCTGCACCCTCACTCACACTCTTGAGCAGTGTTTTAGCAGACATCTGGCATAAGCCATCTCAAAGAGCTGCCCCACGCCTCCTGTCCTGTCTCTTGGGTTTATGCTACTCCGGCACATGTACTCATGTAGCTGTGTTAAGAAATGGATCCGAGAAAAAACTGGGAATGAGGTGAGTGCTTATTTAGCTCAGTTTCTGTTTACCCAAATGAGTTCAACTGGCAGCCGTGCAGAAGGATGTCAGCATCACCAAGGATGAGTTAGGTCATGCTTTTATTTCCATCAGCTTATCCCAAATTTGTTGCTGTCTCATTTGTGCCGAAAGCAGGTTCATAGGACTGCACTGGAAAGCAGGCCATAGACACCTCGTGGGCTCCCCTCCTGGAGTGGAGAGCAACAGGTCTGTGGAATGGTAGCAGCAGGAAGAGCTGGGTGGGGAGATGACAATGTTCCAAGTTGAGTTTGTCACAAAAGAAAATATCCATTGCCCGTACTCTGATTGTTTGTGTACATTTCCGATGCTTTTATTTGAATGAAAAGTTGGAGGCATAGCCAGTAGTTGGTTGTTGAAAAATGCAATGAAACATTTATAGGCTAAACATAGCCTATAGGATGTGGTTAAAATAAAGTTATTTGCAGGACTTGGGCTTAATGAAGAGCATGCTTTGAATTGTAAGTCCTGTGTGCTGTTGTAAATGTTGTCTGTTCTTTGCAGAAGAATTTGTAGCAGCTAGATCAGATCTCTCCTAGATGGTCCTCTTTTCAGGGGTTGTGTTACTCAATCACCCTTCATTCTATTCATTCCTCTGCCCTTTATTTAAGCCTCTTCCTGGTTTTCCTCCTGCCTCTTATATGCTTGAATGCATATGTATTTCCCTAAATGTACCTCTTCTATTTAAATTTACTGCTGGTACTTATTTGTTTTTCTTCCATACTCAAACAACACAGATTTGCTTCCCCTTTTGATAATTTTTGCTGTTGATCTGTTGTATTGATGTGTTATTTCTACTTCATTCATTCCACAAGTTAAATATTTTAACAGGTAATCAATACTATAGACAGTTTTGCAAAGCAATTTAGCAAAAACACTGGTAGGAAACCAGCAATCTTCCTCTGCCCAAGTAAACTAATATACAAACCCAAAGTTTCCCCTCTACATCCCGCACACACATCTGTCTTCACACACAAATAAAAATATTTGAAATATGATGAGATTCCTGTGGCTTCTTTAAATTAAATGACCTTCTCTTGCTATCCCAGGTTTTAAAAAAAAAAAAACTATTCAAAATCCAAACTGCTTTCCCTGAATTATTCTAACTAGCCCACACAGATTGCAGTTTGCATGTTGTAAGGACAGGGAAGGGTTGTGCTGCAGTAGAGCTTATTAGGGAGATCTGGAGTGAAGGCATCCACAGACTAGATAGATTGGGAGCATGATGGTTTGGAGCTGTGTCTTTCTGTCATCCTTCTCTACAACATTTGAAAAAGAAACTGAACTAATATCCCTCATACCTCAAAGCTGTGCCTTCAGGGAGCCATTATGTTCACTCCTCTTGTTGCACAGAGACTAAATTTATTTTATAATCAAGTGTTGTTAATGCAAGGAAAAACACGTGCTTTTTAATGCTGGAAAATGAGCAGAATTTGTCTTGTGAGTATATTGCAGGTGGTGCTGCAGTTTTGGAAAGATCATTAGGTTTTGGGAGTTTAAAATAATTCAAAATTTTAAGAGTTTCGTCTTCATGGAATTAAGAATTCAGTAGAAAAGGTTTGTTTACTTTTAGGAACTGAGAAGACTGCTTGTTGGGGTACCTTTGACTTATTCTCTGCTGCTGCCTACAAACAAAAGTAAAACTTACCAAGCTGTAATTCCTGTCTTCAAAACCAGCCTTTCTCACAGGCTTCATTGTCCATCAGATAACTTTGATTATCTTTGTAGTCTTTGGAATGGCTCGTTTGTCACAAGTGAGGTTGTAACTTATTGCAGTCGATGGTCGGCCTTGCTGGCTTTGCATTATTAATGAAAATCAGAATAAGAAGCCTGTCTGCCACTTCCAGCTTTTTATAGAAGGTGCTTTGTCTCCAAAACACTTTGGCAGGATTCTTGAGTGACTTCATTCTGATGTGTCAAATATAGTCACATATTAACAAATAAAATTGGCTATGATAGTAAATATTTGTTTATATAATGCATTGCAGTGGTGACTGTATCTTGGTAACTTGCTGCTCTTTTCCTTCCCTTCCTTGGTTGTTAGATATGCATAAATAGAAATGGGTTGTCCTCCATCCATATACTGAGAACTTCAGTTGCCACCTCCCTCCAGGTGCTAAGGAGTCATTTTCCAACAATTCAGCTTAGCTAATATGGGAGGTGGACTTATTGAATCTCTTATCCTGATGACTCAGTCTGAACTCAGAGCCACAATAAAAATGACCATCCTGGTATTCTGTGTCTCTGCATCCTTTGTGAGTTGTAGTGACTGCATCCTTTTTGTGAGAGGCTAGGGAAAAAAGGGGTAAATTTCTCCCCAAAAGACTTTCTTTAGGAACTAACTGCTGGGTTTGGATTTTGTCCGGAGAACTATTCAAATCTGATCTTCAAAACTGAAAGCCAATTATTAATGTGTGTTCAACAGACTAGCTGTTGCCAGGCTAAGAAAATTACTTCAATTTTTCTATTCAGGGGGAAAAAACCCACAAAACCAAAACTGAAGTAATCAATGTAAAATAGTATGAGCACTTTTTCTTGTGACTTTTACTCTGTAAGAGGGAGGAATTAATGAGGTGACTTTGTGAGAATTTTTCAGTTAAGTGATCTGTAAATTAACCAATTATTCTTCTACAGATTGATTATAAACTGCAGTGAATCAAAACATACCTCAACTTCTTGTGAAATCTTGAAATAATTCTTGCAAGAAATGTGTTGTTGGACCAAACCGGCTAATTAACTTGATGGTGTTTGATAGCCACATGCCAAATGTAAATAAATGTTTTATAGTTATGGATCAGCCATTCAGTACATTCTACAGTAATGGATCTGGTATCTGTTCAGATGGAGCTTTTATGCTGTTGATTATGGTTTGGGAACTTATAGGGAAATGGAAGCACTTGAGGTCGCTGGAAAATTTTCAGTGGTAGGTTGGAAAGATAAGACTTATAGTGGAAATGCAAGTCTGTTCATGTTGGGGAAAGGTGGATAGATTGGAGTGAAAGTGTCAGTTTTATGACCAAAATTATTGACAAAAGTGCATTAACTTTCCTGAGCTACTTAACACTTCATTCCTCCTTTTTTTTTTCCCAAAGGAGTTGAAATATATTTT
This sequence comes from Platyrinchus mystaceus, assembly GCA_035041135.1. Taxonomy (NCBI): domain Eukaryota; kingdom Metazoa; phylum Chordata; class Aves; order Passeriformes; family Tyrannidae; genus Platyrinchus; species Platyrinchus mystaceus. The sequence continues at coordinate 20,423,644 of JAWWLV010000018.1, read as the reverse complement.
GTTGAACCTGTTAACTTTGAATTTTTTAGCGTGGTGATATCGCTCAGTGTAAGCACAACACTGAAAAAAGCTGGAATATCTAATTTATTAGAAAACAAGCTTTTATTCCTCTCAGTTTGGGCAGAAAGCAAATTCTTGGGAAACTGGGATTTATGGGGATTTTAACCATCTCTGAGTAGAGGCGAGACCTTAGTTTCCAATACACTTTACGTTTGGTTCCTCATTTCATCTCTGCCAAAGACAGAACTTGAACTGCATCAAACCTTCCTCAGGTTCTTTCTGCTTTACTAGACAGTACATTTACTTCTTTTCAAAATTTGCAGATTTTAAGGCATATTTGTAGTTCTAACCCTCCTTGTATTTGGTTGGCAGTTGTTAATGGAGGACATGTAGCAACAAAACTTCATTTTCTTAGAATACCAATAGGGATGTGGTTTATGAGAAATTAGTACAATGGTGTAAGTCTTAGAAGTTGTTGAGAATATGTTGTTATACCATGACCAACCAGAGTTTTAACCTAAGAATTATTGTAATTTTGGAGGAGTGTTTGTCTAAATGTGTTTCCATGATCAGAAATAACTTTTTTTAAAAAGATGAAATTACATGCTAGGGAATTAGAGTTGCCTCTTTTATATAATATTAAATAATACTAGAAGCATGAAGCTGTTTACAAGTGGCCTGCCAGAGGTCCTGAGCTGTGGCTCAGCACATGCAGGTCCCTGATTGCTCTAAGCTGGTCTTTGGCAGGATTGCCCAGGGAAGGGGTCTCAGCAGTATCAGATGTGAGCAGCTGAATCAAGTTCCCAATCTGGCTGGAAGTTTCCTTGTGTGGGGGATTACTTTCTAGCCAGATTAGGAAGCACATCTATCTAGCTGATTATACAACCCACAAGCACTTTCATCAGCTACAGCTGCCAAAGAAGCGGAAGGACAGTCCCTTTGACCAAAAGTGTAGATTTTTATCTTCTTACACAGATTGTAAATCTGCACCTTAAGAAATATTTTGTTAACATGCTGATGGGTTCAGCTGCTTCTATACTGTTTAAAGAGGAAAACAATGCTCCAAAAGCTTGGCTTTAAATATTTTTTAAGTAAATTTATTACTGAATAAGTTTTGATGTTTTGGAGCAGAATAGCTTGTAAACATATTTTGTACCTCGGCAAGGTAGAAAAGGCTCCACTGCTCATAATGTTTTTGCACTGCTGTATTCATACTGCATAAATTTTGCCCAATTTTTAGCTTCAGATTAAAAGTTTGATACAGATGTGAAGATGTGTAAAATACTGGAATTGCAGGGGTCAGTGTAACACAGTGAGCTGAAATACAGTGGATTAGACTGTGATTTTGTTTTAGGCTTCCTTTTTATTTGTTAGATAGTTATACCTTAAGATCTAATCTGTCATTCTAGATTCTTCACTTGCATATCAGTTGATTTTTCAGGTTCATCTTGGAGGACTTATCTTAGAGAGGGCATGGGAAGGGAGGTGGGGAGATGCCGGTGATAGCGGCACTGCTCCAAGAGCTGCGAGCCTGTTTCCCGGTTTGTAAATTTTCAAGCTCAGTTTTTTTAAATTGAGTTGGTTTCTGTTACTCATTCCTTTGGAAAGTGCTGCTTAGGCTGGGCTGGCAGAGGGTGGTTTTGGCTCAGCTTTTTCCACTGCTTGGCATTCCTTCTTGCCGTGGCATGCTCAGGTCTCAGTGTTCGCTTGCTGCACTAAATAACTGAGATGATCGAGGTGCTGAGCACTTGCTCCATCAGGAAGGGCAGTGTGTTTTGGGGCAGGGCTGTGGGCATATTGCTGTGTGGCTGATTTTAAAAAAAAAGGTTTGTTGCCACCAAGACACGCTAGAAACACTGAGAGATTGGGTCCTTGTGTTTCTCAATTCCTTGCTTATTGTTCCCTGTGCAATGAACTTGGATGGTTTCATTGTCTTGTCCTGTGAAATGTCATTCGGTGTTTTTCACTGGGGGTTGCTACAAAGACACTTTTAAAATGTTTAAGCTGCAACAGGTAATTAATCTTTTCTTAATAATAGTGTTTGTATTCTCCAACCCCTTTGAGAAAAAATATCTCACGGGTGTTGAGTAGACCATAAAACTGTGATAATGAGTAGTTTGCTTTAATGGGCCTAATTGTGAAATAATTTTTGCCCTCTGAAGTCTGGTATATTTTCCCCCTGAAGTCGTTGCTCTTCAGGATGATTTGTTATTTTTTTGATTTTCTTTTGCTTTTAGTCAGAAGTGTCCTGTGGACCATGCCCAACGACAGTCTGCATTGCCATCCTCATCCAGCAAGTCACACTTGAGGGAGCACATTTCACATATGAGCTAATGCACAGAATCTCCAGCCTGTGCTCAGGCAGCAGCTTGAACATAGTAATGACACACTTGTTTTTAGCCTCAAGTGAGCATTTGCACCAGGAAAGCAGCAGACCAAAACAGAGCATCTTTCTTAGGTAAAATACTTTAATATTTTACTGGAATAATCATTGAGGTTAATGTTTGAGCACTGATAGTTTGAACGCTCAGGAAAGGTGTGTGGCTTCATGTTGTACAGAAGGGTGAGGGATGTAGAGTGATTTTCCTTCCCTGTACAGGATTTCCCTTTGAATCTGTGCAAATTCCATATCCACAGAGAAATAAATGGCTACTGTGTGGAGAGATGAAGATTTAAACAAAATATTGGTAGCTTATTGAAAACCTCCTCTGCAGAGGGGTAACAGTTTTATGTTTCAGTAAGATTTGTAGGTTGTTGGCTGCTGCAGTACTTCTTGTTCTTACTCTGCAAGTGTGGAGAAAATGATGCTGAATTGTGATAGTGTAGCCCAGTTTTTTAAGGATGCCCTGCTTAGGGGAATATTCATAGCGCTTAATAATGTATTATTCAGCTTTAAGGTTTATTTGTGGAGATTTGAATTCAGGAAATGGCATTGTTATGCAAGAACTGGAGCAGCTAAAAGGAAAGGAGATTAATATGCTAAGATTTGGAAGGGGAAGCTGGGGTTGGAGGATTATGTTAGCTCAGGCACTGATTTTCATATTTAACTAAGAAACTTTCTGTAAAACTTTTTTTTTTTTTTTGCTTGGGAGCAGAATAGATATTCAGGATCAAAAAGGTGTTATTGATGTCTAGAAACTGAAGGTATTTCTAATCCTTGTGCAGAACTTTCCTCACTTATTCAGGAGATCTGGGCATGCTTCACTGTAGGCGTTTCTTTCCAGGGCCTCATTAAAATGAATGCACAAGTGGCATCAGATCATTTTTATTCAGCTATGTTATTAACAAAATAGAAAGTTGGAGTGATTAAGCCATGAGACTGTAACTCTCCCTCGGGAACAGCTCAACAATTGTGCCTCAGAATGTTTCCTACTTGATTTCAGTGCTTACTTCAACAGAGGAGAGAGGCAGAAGTACAGAGATGAGCTTGTGTGTGTCTACAGATAAAAAGACTGGCACTTGCAGAGGAGTTTACATTGTGTTACATTTAAAATGGAGAATTTAACATCAGGGGTTTTTTATAAAGATTATACCTATTTTAGATATTTCATTTTGTTGGTATATACAGTAACTGCAAATCATAAAATACCAGAAAATGTCAAAGTAAGGCTTTGTGCCATAAATTATAACACAAAATACTGTACAAAATTCCAGTATTTAAAAACCTGGTATCTCCCATATCACTTTCTCTTAGTATGGAAAAAAGCATAGCATTACAGCTTTGATGGTATGTTGGTTTTTCACTGGGGGAGAAAAATCTCTTTGAAGAGAGGAATGAGTTGTAAAGGAGTAAGACTGGAGAAAATTAATCTATACTGATGAAGTAACTTAAGATCCTCAGGGAATACATACCTTGCCCCATTAATAAATAAATAAATGAAATCCCCATGGTTTCAGAAAGGAAAATAAAGATTTTCAATATCTTAATGAAGGAAGTACCTAATAAAATGTTAGTATTGAAAAATACTGGCCTGAAAGCCAGCTGAAAGAGAAGTTTGTAATTTTTCCTACCTCTCTATAAGACAACCTGGGGCTCTGCATGGATAACTTATGGCCTGTATTCTGTGTACACCCTGTAAGTTAATGTTTCTGGGCTGTAACTTTCCAGAAAATAAATGTGCATTCTGACTCCTGTGCCCCACTGCAGGTAGACTGAAAGGGGCTTTCTGGCACCCTTATCTGGGCAGGTCCTGGAGGGCGGCTGAAGGTGCCACAGCCTTTGTAATTTGTACAGCACACCTGTAGCCTTCAAAACACCCGAGCTGTCGAGCTGTGCGTTCTGTGTGTGGTCTGGAGGCAAAATGTTCTGACCTGTTATGAATGAGAAAGTTGTTGTAAAACTTTTAGTGCCTGGGGAGAGGAGTGCATGTGAAAAATAAGGTTCCCAACTGCACAGATTCCTGCTGAGCGGTGTCATGCTGGGAAGGGGAAAGGGGAGCACAGTTGTACTCCATTCTGCTTAAGCTTGTATGGTGTTTGTGTTTCTTGACTGCATATACCACAAAATACCTAGTGTTTATGGCCCATCATTGTGAGTTAGGAAGTGCCTGACAGGACTGTGTTGTCTTTTAAGATTTTAAATTAAAAGCTTGATAATGGAATGCGCAAATAAAATTTACTGAGGGTAGAGACTCTGAGGTAGAAACCTCAAAACCTTGGGAAACACTGACTTAGAAAATTCTGAATAGCATTCACATGCACAAATATGAATCTTAAGTGTTAACACGGATAATCTCTAACTTGCAGATAGCAAATCTTTAAAGATCTGTGGACAAAAAACAAATGGGGAAAGGCAGCTCATCTTAGTAGCATAATTTAAAAAAAGAACGTTTCTGCGCTAAACCTTTGACAATTGTCATTCCAGGAAAAGCAGCAATAATTTTCACTCATTCAAACTTCACTGCCATTAAAGAATACTTCTTGGTTTTCTGCTGTTCCTCCTTTAGAAGTGTTTGTTGTTTTTGGCAGGTGAGTACACTAGAAAGCTCAGGATGGTTTGGTTATTTTGGAGGAGCTGGAGCTGTTTGAGAAGATAGGGATTTCTGTTTAGAATGGAAAACTGATCCTAATGGTCTCTTTGGAGACTGAATGGTCTTTCAAAAATTCTTTTGCTTCTGTATATTAGAAAAGCACTTTTCTGTGGAAAAAAAGGTTTGTATGTTGGAACTGAAATATGGAGCCAGTGAATACGTGTCCAGATAAATTCCACGAGTTACTGTTTTCAGTCTGGGTTAAAAGTAACCCTTAAGATTTCTTAGTGTTCACAATGCCGGGGTTAATCTGGCAATACTTGCTCTTCTCACAGTATTTCTACTTCATCCACTGTACCCCCTAACTCTGTATGTCCATCTGTCCGTGAGGTGTGACAGGGTGAGTGTCCATGAGCATCGGGAGCGCTGTCAGGATACCGACTCCCGGTGTCCGTCACACTGCAAATCCTCCAGAGCTGGATCATGGCAGCAGGCACTTTAAACCAGCAGCTACACTTCAACTCTTCCATCCTAATTGTTGCTTTTAAAGACAGTGAGGAATGCAGGTTAGTAACCTTTTCTTTTGAAATAGGAATAATATTCAATTAGACAGAACTGGTTGAGTCAGGAAGGGATATTTACAGGCTGAGACATTGTTGTGTTGGTCTGACAAATTAATATATGAAAATTTTTATTTTTAAGTTTTTATACATAATGAACTTCATATAACTTCATGAAAGTCAGAAGGAAAACTTGTATTTCTTAACATGACTTCTTTTGTTTTTCCTTCCATGAACATATGCTGCTAATATTTAATCTTCAACATGTCTCAGATCATGCACTGAAATAATAATTTTGCCCCATCAGATCACCTTTCTTCTAAGATGTGGGGTTTTTTTCCTTTGACTGCCTGGAATTAGTTGGTCTGAATTTAGTTAGGTTTAAGCATTAAGGATACACTCTAGTTGCAAAACAAAATCTGAAAAGATACCATGTATTTCTTAATATTTGTGTCCTGTTTCAAAAGAATATTCAATAAAAAACGTCAGTACAAACTCTGTTTACAGGAAAATAATTTTTCATTTGATAATCTGTATCAGTACTGACTATTTATGGAATTTATAGTTATCCCTTGTTCTAATTCATGATTCTTCTGGTTTATAATTTTAAGTGATGATTTTTCTCCTTGTAGTCCCAAAATGCTATCAAACAGCCTGATCAGTTGAACACCCCCTGTATTATGTCACGCTGTGTAAAAGCCTTAATTGGAAGGTGTGAGTGATCTGAGTGTGGAAGAGAGAACTTTAAGAAAGAATAACTATCAGACACACTTAGCTTTGACAAGGCAGTGCAGTGCTGTGGTTCACTGCTTGTAATAGGAACTGGTGTGAGTGGAGGGACATTTTATAAAAAGGAAATTCTAATTAAGGAAATAGCATGTTCCTTAATTATTGTCATTTCAGCATGATCTACAGTAAAATGGTGGCTTATGCCCTGCTTTTTGTAGGAATGTGACAGGCATGGGCTCGAGGGCACATCTGGTTTTTAAGCGTTTTTATCATGTAGTAATTCTGCCTGTTGATTTTGTAGGTGGAAGGCAGAGCTCCCTAGTCATGTAGATAAGGAAGGGAAGGTACAATAGCTCATATACAGCATCTGGAAAAAGAAATCTCTTCCAAGACCCATATGATTAATGTAAATGGAGTGAGAAATGAAGTGGAGCACCTAAAGCTCCCTGACTCCTGTTCCTGCTTAACAAAGCTGGGGAAGAGCACAGGACCTTCCGCTTTCCCACAGAGCATGACTGGGCATTCTAGCCATCTACTCCAGCATTTGGATTATCTCCTTTAGGAGGACTTCAAAACAGGAATATCAGAACAGAGTATGGGATGAGATACAAGTGGAGATCTAAGTAGCTCACTTCCCTCTGTAGGCAAACCCTCATTGCTAGGGAGTGTTTGTGCAGAGAGAAAGGCAGTTTCGTAGCAGGGGACACCAAGAAAACCAAGCAATTTGTGTGTTAGGGTTGTTTTTGTTGGGTTTCGGACATTGCAAATCTGGCCATCACAAGTAACCTAAATATTGCATAATAGTAATTCCAAATACTCTTATCAATCCCTGCCTTGCCCCGTGCAAATAATGCATGGTGGGAATATGGATCACCTGCTTGGCCAAGTACAGAACTGAGTGTTTAGTCCCAGGACAAGACCACAGGCTGTCTTTTCCCCTCTTCTGGTTCTCTGTGTTGTGCTGCCAAAGTGAGTATTTGATGTTGGATGTGAATTCTGTCCCTGGGCACACTTGACATTTGTAGAGGGCTGGTATTTTATTCTATGCACAGCCAGACTAGACTGGTTTTGTCTGCTTAAAATAGCAAATTCTAAAGATCTTTAGCCTTTGCCATATTGAATAATTTTCAAACCTTTTTGATCTAATTTTCAGAAGTATGAGTTTCTTGAGGTTCCTGATGTTTTGTCTCTAATAATATGGGCTTTTTAAGATGGATGGTTCTTTTGGCTGACAGGTTATTCCACAGAAGAACATTTGGAGAGTATTTATTGACTGATAGATCCTAATGGCTTCTGAAATGCTGTATCTTGGTTTAGTTTGGAAATCTGAGTAGATATCACATTCTTTTTGTTTGTCTTTTGGGAAAAGATTAATGACTCTTGTAAATTATTAAGGGCTGTGCTCTCATCTTCCAGACCTGATTTCTCTGAATAGGCGCTGTGTGCTCAAGCTGCTCATTACTAGGTGAACTGATGGCTGTCTGGATGTATTATTGATGCCTTGGTGGGAATTTCGCATCTGGAAAAGGGTGGTAGGCTGATAGAAATGCTTTGCATGGAAAGATGATGTTAAAAGGTTTGGCAGGCTGTGCATTTGTTTTTGAAGGCGTGTGTGTTTGGGTGTGGGGTACCCAGCATGAAAAGGTATCACTGGGAAGTAGATGGAATCTTGTCTTGTACCCCTCTCACTGCTCTTACAGACCCATGAGATATTATAACTGATATAATCTGAAACATATTCTTGTAAAAGCAATACAGTTTTATTTAGCATGTCTTCATATATATATTGCAATTTCTACCACTGTTTTACCACACAAAAAAATGGGCTGTTAAGCAAAGCTAAAGCAATGAGGCAGAAAAGACTCCTAGAGTTGAGTTTGGCTACTGTAATATCCTAGATATTATCAAAACCAGCTTCAAAGTGTTACTGCCAGCCATCAGGCAGAGAAAACGGGAGTTATCCTGCCTGAACTCACCATCCTTGAAGTTTGAATCTGCTCTTAAAGATCTAGTGAGAAAAAATTTCATTATTCTGTATCCCATTAAGAGAATATATTACCAATATATGTAGGCTAACTTTTCTGCCAATGTACAGATTTAAAATGTTTCAGGGACATAAATCAATACCTTAAAATGAAACCCAAAGCTCAGAATGCCCATTTCCTTTAAGACATGGCTCGTTCAGATTGATTAATGACTCTTGGTGATATATATAAATATATAAATCTCCACTTAGGCCTATCTAAATCTGGATTGCCACAACCTTATCGTGTGACAGCTCCTGTATCTCCTGTGGCTCCTTGTAGTGGCACTTGCACGGTTTCCAGCTCAATCATCTCCCTGAGCTGCTCTCCATGGGATCATGGACAATCCCTGTGCATACACAGGATGGAGCAGAAGCTCAGAAGCCAGTGACAAGGGCAGGGTTGTGCCAGCCCAGGTTTATATTGATTTAAAGGGTTGTAGATACAACACCCTTTTGAAACATCACTCGTTTGAAATATGTTATCTTCAAGTTTCCGCTGAGCCTGGAAGTTTCTAGTTGAAATGGATTTTAGATTAAGCAGAGAATTTGCAAAACAATAGGAGAGAGAAAAATGGTAGCATGAGTCATAAGCATGGGACCTTCCCCCACTGTCTGCTTAGAAGTGCTGAGATTCTGAGGATTAGTTAACAGAGGAACTGTAGTTTCCAGCATGCAATCAGCTGTTATGTCCATTGTACTTTCAGTTTGTTGGAATGAAAGAACCAGATTAGTCATCAAAACTTCATGTTAGCATCAAACTCTGTAGTTTATGAAAACTTTTTTTGGACAGCACAGTTTAGATGGTGTGTTAAATGCTGATGTTTGTTAAAAGTTTGTTGGTTTTGTATGTTGGCAAAGTGGCCAGAAGAGTCTAATGGATGGTGTGGCGTTTGGGTTGGTCTGCCTCTGGTTTTCCTTGTCAGGGTATTTATCATTGAGAAGCACAGCAGCCAAATGTGTTTTGCAAAGCTTCTACGAGATTGTGATGATGTAGAAATATCTTACTGGAGTAATTTTAATATTGAACTTTAAATGGGACTGTAAAGGATTTCTGCCTAGATTTATTGCTGGATCATTTCCTAAGCCTACAGTAACTCGTATCTATCCCCTGTGGGCAGGCAGATCTCGGGGGCAGTTGGCCACACAGCCTTTCTCAGAAGCAGGAGCTGTGGAAATGTTTGCCTTCCAAGCTAATGGGCTCTGGAGGATTGGGAAGGGTTTTCGTACAGCTCAGGTTCCAGGCAGCTGTCTGCCCCCACCCCTGTGCCTGGTGGGCTCCAGCAGTCACTGGGAACTTGGAAAACCCTTCCATTCATGGCCCTTGATGCCTGCTGGTGTGGAAAAGCCTCAGATCACAAGTTCTGTGCTTTCTGTGGCAACTGCCAAGATGTTGCTCAGCTCCTCTGTAGCTCATCCAGAAGCACTTTGGCATCCTTGAGAACATACTTGCAAACACCAAAGCATATTGTCTTCAGAAATGAAACACTGAATTCCACATCCATCCCCAGCTTTTTCCAAAGCCACTTTTCATTCTAAACTAAGGCGTTTTCTTAACTCTTGTGTTTAAGCAAATTGGTATTTCTTTTCATGAATTTGCTGAATTATACCAATAATGGAATTATTGACAAACAAGATATTTCTTTCTGTATGGTTGGGAGGATAATATGGCCAAACTTAGAATGTAACAAAATCTGGAAATGTTTTTCAGCATTGAGTAGTAAACCATTAGTTTGGGCAACTTTACATGCCACTGTTCTGCAGGTTTGATAGGAAATAGTATGTTTGCATTGGCAAAATGAAGTGTGTTGAAATTTTCTATGGAATTCTTAGAATTTTTGTGACTTGTGGAATGCCTGAAAACTGTCATCTCAAGTTTTAACCATTTAAATGCTTCTAGTCTGAATCTGCTCCCTACTTGTCATTGCTATATCCTTCCCTCATTTTTAGTTTAAGATTCCTCTTTCCCATCTCCTAATGTTTCTGTGGCTTATCTGATGTGGAGAACAGAAAGCAAGTTAAAGCTGGGATTTTCATCTGTGGTGGCACTGCAGTCCAGTAAAGCTCAACTTCTGTCCTTTCCTGGTCATTCGTTCCCACTCTGCATTGCCTCCTGTGCCGTGCCAGCACACACCCATGTGGTGAACTGAACCAGGGAAGTGATTCAACTTCCCTGCAAAACCCTGCAAAAAGACCAACTGCCACCATAAAGCCACGTGCTCTTGAGTGGTTGTGCTGGTTTGGAAACAAACAGCTGGAGGGGGGAAAAGGTAGGAGTTGTTTAAGTTTGTTCTTCTGCTGAAAAAGTTATAATGGAGCCACAGCCTGAAAAACCAAGGTTTTACCTAAAAGTGATATGTAAATGGGGCACCCAAAATAAGACGGACAACAAATATGATCAGCGTGTTTGTTTCAGGTCTTTCTGTTGACTTAGCCCAGGTTAAATCCTTACCGGGTTAAATCAACGCCGTATTACTTGGGTAAAGAAAGCATTCCCATAGTAGTGATGCTGATGAGGCTCAGGCAAACTATTTGATTGCTGAAGTTCACTGCAGAGAGGTTTTCTGATGCAGTTTCCATGAGCCAGTAGGTTTACAGGTTGCAGCCTCTTCAAGGAGCCACTGTACAAGGTGATACTTGAACTGCAGGTGTTGGTCGCTTTGTGGGGGGAGCAGCCCACTGAGCCACACCAGCAGTTTCTCAGTGTTCATGTGCATATTGCTCCACTGGCTCAGCTTTGGGTCTGTCAGGGCAAATGAGGAGAAGGATTCCTCGTGGATCAAGTATTCCACTTGGTTTCTCACTTATTTTCCTTTAATGCTAGAGACAAACATACAGCTAAACTGTGTGTGTGTAGTACTGTGTGACTTGCAGATAGTGATCCAGTTGGAATAGAGCAATTGGAAGAGTATCCTCAAAGCAAAGTTCTCTTTAAAGACACAATCCAATCTAGAACTTGCTGCTGCTAAAGAAGTTCCTGAGCACTCTGCCCTTCCCCTTCTTCCCCACCTACCTCTGTGCTGCCACCTCAGATCTTTGTCAGCTGGTTTAGTTCAGCAGAACACGAACCTGGCAAGAACAGAGTGTTGTGCTGTGTCAGGGAGTGGATGGGCACAGAAAAGGAAGCAGAAAGGCATGGCTGACAGCAAAGGCAGGAAAAGGAGTGAATCCTGTCTTTCATCTCTGAGGACAGCCTTGTGTAACTGCACTCCTAATGAAACAGGCAATGCAGATAAGGAACACTGCTCGTAGCATTAACACTGTGTATGTGTGCTGTGCTTACACCAGTACCACAGTGTAGGCGTTGCTGCAAAGGCTGACTTCTGTGCTGTCACCTGCGATACTGAAACAAAGCTGAGATTCTGTTAACAGTCCTAAAGTTACTGGAATTAAGTAATTTTTATATGATAATTAATGGTAAGAACTAGAAAAAGGTTATTAGAGAGTATATTGCACTGAGGAGGAACCCAGTTAAGGCTGCATTCAAGTTGTCTGAAGGGAGAAAGCAAACCACGATGCATAGTCACATTGGGACTCTCTGAAATCCAGATAACCAGTGAAATCCAGAAGAAGGATGCTCAGTTTGAGTTTTTGTTGAATACCAGGGTAGAGGGAGAAGTGGTTATTAGAATATTCCTTTTCCCTTCATTCTGCTCGTCTGATGATTCAGTTCAGTGTTGGGCAGGCTGCTCTAGCACAGGAGGGGAAGAAGGCTCCTCATGGATATCTTACAGAGCAACTTCAGTTCAATATGCATACAGAGATTTTTAATTCTTAGTTACTGTTTTCCTCAAAGATAAGGGAATAATCAGTTTGAATCCCTTACATAAGGAAAATCACCTCCAAATTTCTCATATTATAAAGGGAAAGAGGATTTATGCTTACCTTAGTATACATTTCTAAATATTTTTGCGTGTTAGACATCTATTTTCACAAAGGTATGTGCCTTTTTGCCTGTAGAAACTTTGTGTAATGCTCAAAATTCTTTGTGGAAACAGGTCTGAATCTAAGAGGGAATAATGGAAATGACCCTCTCAGCCATATTTGGGCACCCAGGAAGGTAATGCCTGTGTCAGAGAAGATAAAGGGAAGGGAGACTGCATGAAACCCATCAGAACTGTTAAGCTGCAGTGATGCAAAGCCATTGGTGTTTTAAATAATGGTTAAAATAAATTCCTGTCGGGTAGTGCTGGGCTATTTGAAATTCCCCAAGGTTTAAATAAAAAGGGAGAGGGCATTTTAACCAGCTCATTTGATAGAAAAATGGCCTGCAGATGGGGTTTGAGAGAATAATAGGCAGCAGATTACAGTGGGAAAATTGTGGCAGAGCATCAGACTTTGATCGGTTTATGCAGAGTGGGCAGTGGGGAGATGGGAAGAATCCCCAGTGCAAACTGCCATTTTACATTCCTTTTATTTCCACTGGCTGCCCATGGACTGTAGCTGTTCATAGCAGCATTAAGTTTATGAAGCCACGTATGCTGAAAAGTTTTAAAATATTAGAAGTGTTACATGAGCTGCAAATATCAGTGGGTTTTCTCCTGTTTATGTGCCTGTTTTCAAGAACAGTCATATGTGGGAAAGATTATATTTCCTCCAGTCTTGACCTGCTTTGATCCAGGGCAAATACCCCTTCCCTAGTTCCCAGTGTCCTGAAATGTCATTAGTAAATATTGGATTTTATCAACATTTCAAATAGTCCACTGAAAATGTAAACAAGGATTATTTTTTGTTTTCAGGCCTTCATGACTCTGCCAAATTAGAAAGATTTTATGAAGAAGGCAAAAATTTTACAGCCACCAAAATTCAATTAGAAAGTGAATTTCTAAGCAGGAAAGCTTACATATATATATATATGTATATGCTCTATTTTTCCCTCTGTTCTATCTTACACTTGGGAAACTCTGAAATATGCTTGTTGTAACTTAACAGCAAAAAAATTGAGATTGCTTGGGCAGACTACAAAAACTAAAATATTCTCATGAATGACACCTGCAGGTTTTGGTTTGTTGTTTTTTTAATTAAATAATGGAAGCCAACATTTTTAATGCAACTTACAGCATTTGTGAGCACAGTTGTGAAGAAATATACTCTAAAATTCCTCTGTGGGCTTCTACAACCTAGGGATGCAATAACATGGAATATGTTTCATGTGTGCCTCCTGTGGGATTTTTTTTTGCCTTTTTAATTTTTTTTTTTTTTAAAGAATAGACTTTGGTATTTGAGATATATACTGGAGGTAAGAAGTGGACTGTTTAAAAATGCTAATAGCAGCTGAACAATACACATCTCTGGAACGACCAGACTTTGTTCTGCCCTTGTCCTTGTGTAGCAGCTTCCAAAGGGGAGCAGAGCTCTCAATGTGTGTGCAGGGCCTGCTGTGGGTTGGGCTTGAAATGTTTTCTAGTAGGAGGGGGACTGTACTTGCAGTGACCTTACCTGACCTCAGCTGGAATTCCTTGACTGCTCCTTTAGTAAAGAAACATTCCCACAAGCTGTTTCCTACTGTACCACCAGGGTATAACCAGTAGTAAGGTGAGAAAAGCAACTTTACCTGTAACAGGTGGCTCCATTGGGCTTCAGTTCTGGCAGCGGTGACCTGAGGGGAGCCTGTTTTCAGACACTGACCCATGTCCTTGCTCCAGTGCTTCAGGAATAATTTGTACTTCTGGAATTGATTTATAAAGATCCTAGTTGGCTTTTAATACTGGAAAATTAAAGTGGGGTTCCAGGTATTACAACTTTAAAAGTATAAGATGACTAATAATCATTCTTCAGCCTCCGTTACCACCACCCACTGTCTCATTTATTTGCAATCTGTTTCACTGCCTTTACTTCTTTTTTTTCCCCCTGCTAAATATCAATGCAGTTAGAATACAAAGTCTCATTAGTGCCTGCCTCTAGCACAGTTGTCCCTTTTACAGATGGGATAGAAAAGTTATAAACTGCAGTAAACTGCTCATTTGAGGGGGAAACAGAGCGCACAGAAATGATTTCAGCTCGGTAAAGCGTAAAGGCACAGAAAAATAAGCTGATTTCTGCTACAAATCTTAAAGTTTGTTCTGTATTTTAAATTTTCTTTTAATAATGCTTGAACAGTTCTGCTGCTTGTAAATACATAGCATTACAGTGAACAGTCTTTTATTGTCTGTGTTTCTTCCTCAAATTTTCTCTACCTTTAAACGTGCCTCTTTGTTCTCACTGCTCTAGAATTCTTCCATCCTCTTCTCAAAAGCTTCTGAATATGGCACAGTCTAACTTGAAAAGAATGCAGAAGAAGAAAGTTGGAGGTATGGAGCAGCATCCACTGGCATGATTACAGCTTCCCATGGCAAGACAGGTTGAGGGGGCCTGTAAAAGAAATCACAGATCATAAAGGCACAGGAAAAAGTAAATAGAGGTGATACAAAGGAACAAGTTTATCTGCTTTCTGTTTTTTCTTATGAGAACCTGGCAGTTCAAAACAAACACACAGGTGCTTGAGACAAAGCTATTAAGCTGTGGAATGTCCTTCCACAGGATGTTGTGGATGTAAAATGGGTTCAAAAGGTAATTGGATAAATTTATGAAGGAAAATTCCATGCAAGAATATGAAGTAGAGAGACCCCAGTTCTTTTACGGGAAGTCTCTAGGATGCAAATTGCTGGAGATGGGAGAGGGTTTGGAGAAATTGGTGTCTTTATGCTCTGGGTCGCTGCCAGGAGCAGGCTAATGGACGAGCTGGACTGTGGGGCTGATCTGCCAGGCTGCTGCCATCCTGGAAACACTGGGTCCTCTCTGGGGCTTTCCCTGTGGTATTTATGATCCTTCTGATCTTCTTCTCAACAGCTTTGATATTTGGCAGCTTTGCTTAATCTGCAGTTTGTTACCTCTGTTGTTTCAAATGTCATCAGCTGAATTGCATCCTCCCTTTTCAGATGAAGTCTATTATGGTAAATTAATACTGTGAGTGAATAATTTATCCTGCACAAATGGAGCACTCCTCCTTTTCCATGACAGTGGACTCCTCTGTCCCTAAATTTGTGCTCAGCAGTAAAATTTTTGAAAAAATAACTTGTTACTTCAGCTTTTCCAATTTGGAGTTTTATTCTGAACTAACATATCAAATAATTTTCCAAAGGAGCTTTTAACAGATTTCTCTGTAGCTTTGGTAACTGTTCTATTGAAGTATAACATTCACTGAGGTCATTTCACCCTGGACAGTTGCTTTAGCTGACTGAGCCATGTTCCTTTGGCCCTGTGGTCTGCACCAACCCGGCAAATTGTTCCTGTTCAGCAGCAGTTCCTTTGATCCAGAATTCCCCCATTTCTGCTGTTACACTTTTTTCTGTGTTTTCCCAGTGAACTGCTTCTCAGCTGTGGGTTTTCAGCTGTGCATGTTATCAAGTGTCTCCTTTTGCATTACTCCTCTGGTAGTAATTTACTACCCTATTTTGACTCCATCTTATCTTTCTTTAACTGAAGGTTAACCATCTTTCTCTGGCGAGCGAGTTTAGAATTAAAGCTGCTCAGATTTTCCCTTTTCATACAAGTACTTTTATCAGTGCAGGTGCATAACTCTTACATACTCATAACCTTGATACTAAATTTTGTTATCATCCTTTAAATACCTTTTTTTTGTGTTCAGAAAATGCTCTGCCCTGGTAGAGGGGAGGCTGCAGTCAGCTTTGTTATGTGTCTAATGACAAACCAGAACTGGAGTAACACTTGCAGTGTATTGTCCTCTGTCCTTGCCTGTTTCCGATTGCTCAGTACCAATTGTTTCCAGCTTGCAGCTGTTTAATGCAGCTGCCAAAACCACTAATGCCCAACCTGTCTGTAGTAAAATAATCTTCTTTTCTTTTAGTGTTTTGAAAGATGGAAGTGCTTCAGGTTATCATGCAAAGTTTGCCTGGTGCATTTGATTCTTAGGCTGTGGTGAAGTGGTTAAATGGCTGGTGTCAAACAGTGCAGTGCTGTGTGTGGAGATCACGGGCAAGAGGATTTCACATAACTTAGGGGGGAAAAAAATCTTGAACCATGGAACACTTGCTGAATTTTGTGCCATTTAAATGCATACTCTGTATCTTAATACTTCAGAAATATTAAGTGCTCCTTGCAGTTCCTTATTAAACTCCAGTTGATTTCCCTCACTATTTTTGAACTGCAGTGAGAACAAGGAAAAATACCTTAAATACTTCGGGGAGAGAAATAGCATAGCAGAGAATCACAGAGCCTTTTTCCTATGCCCTCAAGCCCTTGCTGCAGGGTGTTAGTGTCACCCCAAGTGTCATTTGCCCCAAGGTGGCTTTTCAGCAAATACTGCTGGTTTTGTTAAGTTTGTCAGTGCTCAGTCAGATTTTATATTCAGAGCACTTTACATTTTGACCTGTCTTCAAGCTCTGCTTATTCTCCTGGCTGACCCTACAGTTCTGGTCATTTAACTGAGCTGATGTTCATTATCTGACCTTCTCTTACCTTCACCATTTGTTGCATTTCTTTGCCTTCTGGCTATTTCAACCAATTCAGTTTGCTTTCTGATGTAGTTTCTTGCTTTAGATTTGTGTATTATATTAGTGCCTTTCTCAGTGCAAGGTCAAATGGTACTTCACTGAGAAGTCAAAATGTGTGGATTGGCTCTTGTCACAAGCTTAATTTAACCATCATTTATGTTCTTGGAACTATTCCATTTTTTATCCATTTCATTTATCTTAATACCTGCTTTTAAGTAAAACTGACAAATGATAGCAATATATGGAAGATATTTTAACACAGTCTTTTGCAAATCATTTTCCTAATGTGTGAATTCTAGTCCAGACCAGACTTAAAATAATAGTATTACAAAATGTCAAAGCTGGTAAAACTATTAAAAAAAAAGAAAAGGAACTTTGACTAATGGCCCATGTATATGGCTTAACATTTAAGTAAAGATTGCATTCCTGACTGAGTGATGAGAAAAATTCAGCTAAAGCATTTCTCTGTAGCTTCCTGCTGAAGTAAGTTTTCTTTGTCTGGCCTGAGCTGTGGGAAGGGCTCAGTGCCACACCTCTCTGGAATTTTCCAGCGTTGTCTGGGATGCTGTTCACACTCTGCCTGAGGCCTGGAGCCCTCTCTCCCGGGGCACACTGGCTCTGGGCTCCAGGGGTGCCTTGTGTTAAAGCTGAGTTGGCTTTCTGGGCTGGATACTTATGTGTTGAGAAGGGTGAGGGAATTGGGAAGCTGTGTTTGACAAGCCAGAGAAACAGCAGGATCATTGACAGAGCCATTGAGGTCATTCCTAATAATTCAGGATACGTAATTGAGGATCGGGAGATGGTTTCTCTCCCTTAGCCAAAGGAAGGATTGGCTGCAGGGTGAATCCTGGTCATGGTGCAGCCTGAAGACAGGGGATGCCCACAAGTTCTGTGGGTTGCAGAGGGCTGCATTAATCTGCTGTCCTTTGGAAAGGGGTGTGCCCAAGAAGGTGGTGTTGGGATTCGTGCTGTGTTTGTCCCGGGACTCACTGCGGCTGTACAGGAGTTCCTTCAGTCACACTGATCCACTGACTGTGGATTTGCTGTTGTAGGGGCATTAAGCTGTTCAGCCAGCTCACAACAGCCTCTGCTCCCAGGAAATTCTTTCATTCCTGTGAACACATTTCAGGAGGAGAATGCCATGCACACATTCAACCTGCCAGTTTCTGCTCTAATCACAATTCAGGAAGATTTTCTGATAACCCCCGTGGTACATCCGTGAGTGTTTGTTCCTGTGGGGGAGAGGATTGGAAGCTGACAGCCACAGTTTTAATGTTTGCTTGTTTGGATACAGGCCTAGAGTGGGAGCAGGAAATCCACTGCCATTTCACAGCTTTATTTGTTGAATGGAAAGCAGGGAATTGACATCATGTATTCAAGAGCAAGAAAAATGGCATTTATGGCAGGGTGTAATTTTTTTTTATGGTCCCAAGCATTCCTTTGTTTGCAATTTTGGCTTAATATATTCATGATACTTTGAAATAGGACTGTGTGTGGAGATGGGGGTTTTAAATTGCTTTTGTTGTTGTTTCTGGCTTATATAAGTGTATGTTCTGTAAAGATCAAAGGTGACCTGGAAAGAGGGTTTGTAAGAGATTATTCATCCAAATGATATTTTTTTTCAATATAATGGGGCCGGGGGTGAAGAGAAATTTTAAGCTTATTCTCTCTGACTTTGGTTTTGTTCAGCTTTCTTACTTTCACAAGGTATTTTATTTTTACCAAAATTTCTAATAAGCCACAGGAGTGAAGTATTTGCTAACAAAAGTAACGTTAAGTGTTTCAATAAAATCTCTCCTCCTAGTTGAGGGGACACACACACCCTGTGGTTATGCCATTGATTCTCCTGAAAGATTCCAGGACATTTTTCAAGACCAGATCTACTTTTTTATACTATTATTTGAAATACATGGATTTTCTTTAAGTCTTTTTCAGGTCTACTTTATTTTCAATTTTTTATTTGCATATGAAGTTTATGTAGTTACATTATGATGATGCCGTTTCCAGTGCTTCTGAAAATACCTTTAAAATCTTACTTGCATGATCTGTCAACTCAAATTGTTACATTTGCATCTTTTTTTTTTGTAGAGCCTTTACAAATAAAATCCCTTTAATTTGTCTGTGTTTTATGATAAAGTTTAAGGGAGAAGATAAGCCAGTTTGTTCATGGCCACTTGGAAATCCTGCTTAATACTTTTACTACAAACCAAAAACGTTCTGTTAGGATTGAAAGGAAAGTGTGGGAAGCAAATGGCAAATTCCAGTGTATGAAGCCATAGAAGTTTTGTCAGAGTGTTTGAGAAACTTTAAATGGTCTTGTTTAGTTAAATGAGGGATTAGGAATTTGCTTAGGGAAGACGTGGGCTGGGAGTTTGTATAAAACAGAATCAGAAAGGTCATGGGAGACGACAGCAAGGTGCAAGTCTGGGATGTGATTTGTAGTTAAAGGCAATTCCTGTGCTTATGTGGAGAAAGTTATTTCCAGTGTTGTAGTAACTGGGGAAATTTCAGAAGGTTCAGTTAAATGTCACAGATTCTTCAAACTTACACACATGCAAACATTTGATGACAGTTGAATGTTGTCTGTACTTGTTACCTTTGAAATAGCAACAACAGAAAGAAAGATGTTTGTAGTATTATAAACCAAAAAGTAGAAGTATTCCTTAAATATTAAAAATGTATTTTGTGTTCGTAGTTGAAGTGAATTTTCTTTATTAAAGGATGTTTTATGAATGACTTGGAGAATCTGGAACAAAATTACGTTAATCTCCCAAAAGTGAAGGTTGTGCCATTCTTGTGCAAGGAGGCCAACACTTCTGCAGGAACAATTTGGAGAAGAAAAATATCAGAATAAATTAAAGCCACAGGGATTTATGCCATTTTTCAGCAGTGCTGCTGTGCCCTGCCCTGTGCTGGGGGTAGAATCTGTCCCATCATGATGAAGAGCGTGGTGTTAACATGGATATCTGCACACAAAAGTGAACAAGTGTGTTTTAGGAGGGTTATGTAGAAGGATAGAAACTTAAGCAGCACCACACACAGGATTGCAAAGCATGTTGTATTCAAAAACTTGTAGTTGTATTATTTATACAGAATATCACTCAAACTCTGCTACTTGATGAACATTCCTCCTTCCCTTAGCACTCCTCCACTTATCTTTGCCAAGAGCTGCTGTAAGGAAATACTTCTCTGCATTTCTTTTGCTTCTGTCAGTCTGTGATAATGATGAACCCGAAACTCTTCTGCAGTGGCAATTTGCAGTGCTTCAGTAAATTGTGGCTTTTGTCAGATAAATTGCGTTGGTAAAATTTTCCTTGATGCCCAAAACCTTCATTTATCTTCCTATTAAAAATATATTTATATACTCCAACTTCCATTCTTCCCCTTTAATCTGGAAAGCACAGAATATGATGTGGTTTCTGCATTGATTTTCAAGATAATTTTTAGCCTGTCAAAGACCTTCTGTCGCAACAACTTTGAAACAGAGATTTTTGAATAGATGAGAAAGTGCAGCTGCCAGATTAACAGACACGAGAAACTGGAAGGGAAGGATCTCGCAGATGGTTCTAATAAAATTCTGCAAACAGCAAAGGAGCGTGGTGGGGGAGTGGGTTGAAATTCAAATTGTAATCCCAGTGCAAGTTTGGGGGTTAGTTTGTGAAAGAATGCTGCAGAAAAGATCATTTGAGGGTTTGGGGTCGGGTGGGGGGTTTACTGTTGGTCTCAGTTTTTCCTGTTGCTCCAGCACTGCCTTTTCCTTCTCCCCGTGTCCATGATGCTGTCTGAGCTTGTGTTGCTGTGCCCAGAGCCCTCCTCTGGAAAACCACATTCAGATACTCATAGGATTTCTGTGAATGTAAAACCCCAGTAAAAGCCTGGATTTTCAGGAGCTGTCGAGGGAGGAAAATTTGCTTGTTGCAGCACAGAGCAGTAAAAGTGGTGCAGAGGCTTCTGTTGCTTCACTGACAGGTGCTGCTCCTGTTCCTGCCTGCTCCTGCAGCCAGAGCCAACAGTTGCTTTTGGCCAAGCTTTGATAAACCACGTGTTCCTTTATAAGGAGTCTGTACTACACGATTCGTTCATAAGGATGGGTGATCAGTGCTACTTTGTCTTCTTTCTGCTTTTTCCTCTGATTCAATGCTATAAGCTCTGTAATGTTAGGCAAAAAATTAATCAATAAAAACTGCACTGAGAGAGGTGCAGCTGAGGGCCTGATGGTCTCAAATTCAACCACTAGTTCTTGACATGACAGTTTGGGGGTCTTTGGTTCTTCTTCTGGCCAGACAACCTTATTTTCACCTCATCTCCAGAAAAAAAGCAATCACGTCTTTATTTTTTTTTCTTCCTCATGCTAATCTTTCTGTTCTTCAATGAAAGGAAGAGTGTTTGAGAGCACACAGGCTTTCAGCTTACATGGCAGCCCTTGGGGATGTGTCTTCATCTTGCTGTGTCAAAAGCTTTTCAAATCAGTAGTTCAGGAGTAGCAAATCCTTCAAACGCATGAGTAACAGATACTTGTTTTTAAGAATCCTTAAGCATGAGCAAGTCATTAAGTACTTCCTTTCACCCTGTGAATCAGTTCTATTTTAAACAGTATATTCATCATGTGTTTAATATTTTAAAAAGTGAAAGAAGTTTTAAACTCTTTTTCTGAGTCTCCTGTGTACATCCACAACTTTGTATTAAAAACATACCTGCAAAGGACTGCACGTTCCCTCTACTGATGCATTCCCTTTCCTAATCTCCTTTAAGAGTGGATATATTCTGTCTGCAGCATTTCTTTGCCCAAGGAGACAATTCTGAAGTGAAGAAGTTACTACTCTGAAAACAGAGCACATCCCTCTTTACTATCTGATCAAGGATGGGGTGATGCCACTTAGAAATGCAGCCTCTCCAGTGTTTGGCAGCAACTGACACAGTATCCCCCTGTGCTTTGGAGGGAGCTCTGGAAATCCAGGTCTGCAATATTTTCTGTGCCAGGTGACCCTTGCAGCCTCTTTGGCAAAGGTGTCACCCCCCTGTTGTGTGAGGGAGGCCTGTGGAATTCCACTGAAGAAAATCCTGTGGTTTAATGAAAGGCTTTGGTTGTGGATATTGACCCTGAGATGTTGTTATGCTCTGCTTATACAGTCAATTTGGAAAGAATCTGTTTCCCCTCTCCTTACTGTGTCATGCAAAAAGGATAACTAATATGAATATTTATAATTGGGTATTTTTACAGGGGGCTGTGTCCAAGATACAACATGCAGAGACATTAAACAATGCAAATGTTGCCAGAATTCCACCAGCTCGGCAAATCTGACAGCCAGCTGAAGGCAAAGACTAGATGTTATGATAAAAATCAGGCCATGTACTGAATGCTAAAGCACTGCCGGTTGTTCACAGCCCGGGAAGAGTTCACTTGCAATCAACATGAATAGGAAAAACATTTCCCAAATGATTCTTTGTTTCCTTCTGGATTTGCTTCCGTTTCTGCCTCCTTACACAGTCAGCAATCATAATTCAGATGGTGGGGTTTGAAACACAGTCTTCCTGTTACTAATCTTGTAATGAGGTGCCCCTTTATCCAGGGCTGTCACTCAGATTGACAAGACAGAGAGCTGCTCCCAGCCTTGGCAGTTGCTGGAAAGTCGGGATGTTTTGCAGCAATGGCTTGTGATTCATTTGTTTAGCATTCCTTGCTCTTTGTTTTGTGAGGACAGCTTGAGGGGACTGAGTCACATGGCAGCTCTTTTCATACTGGGCTTCTGCTGCCTTCAGTCTCTGCAGAAAGCCAAGGGAAAAATGGAGGGATTCACCTACATCTTCATTTAATGTTAATTGTCTAATCAGAGCAGCAGCTAAAAGGAAGGATTTCATGTCACATTCATCAATTAACTTAAAATGTTGTAAATTAATCTGTAGTACTTGGCACTGGAACAGAAGTGAATATAGAGTGGTTTAATTCTTTTCTTTTTGAGCGGTAAATCACATTTTTTAAGTCCGTGTGCTGCTTGTGAATACAGTGACACCCATATAGATGATCTCTGTACCACCTGTTGCCTTAGCTACCATTTAATATGCAAAATGCTTATATTGGAGGTAAAATGTTTTCTGTGGCACCCATAAAACATAATGTAATGGCAGTTTTAAAGAACACCTAAATGATCCTCACAAGTCATAGGAACACCAGATTTATATAACACTGTGGTAGTGAATCTCTACCATCTCCAGCTGTGCCAGAGTTGTTGGGGTGCAGCTCTGCAAGGAGAGGCAAATGGCAAGCAGACCTCTTTGCTCCTGCTGGGCAAAGCCTGCAGAATTTTGGGACAGAAGTACAAGTGCCTGCACGCAGCTAACATTAAAAAATGTGCCGAAGTGTTGATATTGTATTGTATGGATACAGCTCTGTCAGTGTTTCCCTGTTCTGGTGTTCTACAGAGATGTGCCCAGTGATGCCCATGATTTGGGAACAGGTCCCACAGGCTGGTGGAGCCGGGGACATCTCAAGCACTAAAAGAGGGGAAATCCAGCCCCCTTCCCAGCCAGCTGCTTTAACTGGAGCATGCTGCCTGAATCCACAAAGTACCCAGCCCCTTGCTCTTCTAGCCAGAAAAAAAGACATTTTGGAAGGGGTTAAAATTTTACACAAAGCTGTCACCTTACAGAGAGACTTTAAATAATCTGTAAATGCAGCCATTCCCTGCTGTGAAGTGTTTGCTCATTTCTTTGTTCTTCAGGTCTGTTTTTTCTTATTTCAAAAAACTCTGTAATATGCAAAGAAATGTTGTTGCCGAGTGAGGTTCCCAAAACTACTGAGGACTGTGGTGTTCTCTCTCCATTCCTTCTGGAGGATTTGCAGGGCCCTGTTCTCCTTCCTTTTCTTTCCCTACCTTGTATTTCTAGCTAATCCTATCTGCAAAAGCAAACTCTTTGGTAATACTCAGGTTGGGAGAAGATGGTTCAATCTTCTCCATGCAGAGTAAGCTTTTGACTCTCTCTAATATCTCCATTTAGAAGATGAACCATAAGTTCAAGACTAATTTATTGACTCTTGCTTTATCTACATTCAGTAGGAGGGTATTCACCCTTCTCATTAAGCACATTTCCAGTGGAAATGTCTGTGCCTGTTCAGGAGTGAGGGTGAAGGTGATTTGAGTAACTTACTGGTCTAACCACTGTGACCTGCTAATATGTGAACAGTAGTAACATAAACCTGTGCTTTTGTTCTGTTAAAACATGTAACGTACAGAGCTAGTTGTCAGGTTATTTCCTAACTCATTCTTTATATTTTGTTTCAAAGTTGTAATTAAAAATTAAGAAAATTAGTAAGATTACCTGCTCCTTTCCTAGGAAAAGTCCTTTAATTATGCTAGCCAGCTTCTACAAGCCGTTCCTCAGCGTGTGCCTCCAACCTGTGCTTCCATTGCAAAGCTGCAGTGTGGCTGCTGAGCAGATAAAATTAAAGGAAGACTGCAGCAGTATGCTCCTGGGGGACAGAAAACAAACAGGAATGTTGAGGAAGAAGACAAAAGTCTGGTGTGCCAGCTATGCAGCCAGAATTCTGAAAAGAATTCAAGTGTCCTTTTGCATGGCTCTTGCAGCATTTCAGAGATCAGGAGGTCACTGAAGAAGGAAAATTAACAACAAATCAGGTTTGAAATTTGTTGGAAGTAACCTTGTTTTCTGTCCTTCACAGAAAATGTTGCTGTCCTGACCAGTAATCATGAAGAGAAGGGGGTGAAGCGAATTTGCCTGGAGAAATAGGAAGTTGTGAAGTTTTCAGCGGGATTTATTACCAGTGGCTACAGAAGGTGTTGCCAAGCCAACCATTGACATTAGAATGGACGAAATGCCTCAGACCTGAGTGGTAACCCATCTTTTTATTTTCCTAATACAGAACCATAGGTTAGTTTGTGTGGATTGTAAAGGATATTGTTCTACTACTACCAGAGTTTAAATACAGCAATCTTACAAGGGTCAAACATTGGCTGAGCATGTGAATTTGTAAGCTTTGTTCATTAGCAAAAGGTTTGAATTTTGGTATCAGATGGTTTACTCAGTCGTAATTTCTTCCTGTGGGTTCATCTCGTCTCTTCATTAGATTTTGTAGATTTGGATATTTCTCCATTGGGAACTGTCTTTCCACCCAATGCCCAGCAAAACTGCAATTTAGAACAGGTTGTAGAATAGCTCTGTCCCTGTTTTTAGTTACACAGTAAGTACTTTGGGTTACTTTTGAAATGTATGGAAAGCACACATAGCATACTAGGAAGGTTGCTCATTTCTGCTAGACATCAATATTTCCTCAAAAAACTCTTCTTTCTCCATTTTCTTCTTTTCTTCGCTTAAGCAAGTTCTTACTTGCTTATCTTGTTCTCTGCCTGTCGTTCGTAAGTGGGTATTAAACACCTGAAATACTTCTATACTTGAGACCTATCTTCCCCAGGTCAGTGTACTAGTCAGAACTACAGAACTGTGCTCCTTTTTAAAGTGGTGGCAAAAAGACCCCCAGGTCCTCATCACTGTCCTGGTGTAGGCTCTATCCCTTTGCAGCAGCAGGTGAAGTGGAGCCAACCACTAAAACCAAAAGGTTTAGGAAGGGTAGAGGGGAATTGCCACACCTTTACTACCCCACCAAGATGATGTTTCAATGTCTTTTGAGACAAGAGAGTGAAAGAAGGTGTTTACACCCTTCTCAAAGCCTCGCTGACCTTGTGTAGGATAGAATTTGCCTTAGTTTGGTTACAGTGGTGGGAAACAGTAACGTAACTGCATGTGTCAAAAATGACATATCACCATGTTTCTTTCATTTGGCACGAATCAAACAAAGGTAAATCTGAAATGTGTCGTGGTTTTGTTTGAATTGGTTCTTTCATATCCTGTTCTTGAGAGGACAGCAAACAGATCTGACAGTAGTTTTATGTGACTTCTGGTAGAAAAATTAGTCCTGCATTTCCAAACCTTATAAATATACATGTTCTCCTTTATCAGTCCAGGTAAGGTATTTATTCCACCCATGTATCGTTGGCTGTGTGAGAACTTCAGTGTGAGAACAGTCAGTGCCCTGGAAGGATTCTCTCCTAATTTCTATGAGGTTAAGGGCAAGATTTTAGAGAATGGTCAGCATTAATGCAGCAGTTCCTATCTGAAATCCACACTAAGGCTCCTGTATCTCCTGTGAGAGGACAGTCAGGCAGGCCTTAGGAGCCTCCCAACCAAACACTTCCAGCTCAGCCAGTGCACCCCTCAGGTAGTCAGTAGGCTGTTGGGTTCTTCCTTAATTGACTTGCCATCTCTAGGAGTTGTCTGATTAGTTGCCAGAGTTGCTTGTATATTGTTTTAGTGTCTCCTGCTGCACTGGCAGGAGGGGAGGGCTTGCAGATTCCACCTGTCTGCAGTGGTGACAAATGAAGCTCCAAAAGGGCTTATGAGGAGAATGTTTTCCTTCTTTCAGGTTTTCAGATTTACTGTGCTCTTGTTAATGTTTTTTCTGTTGTTCTCTGTACCCCTGCAGTCCTTTCTCCTTGAACGTGTGCACAGTTCCTTACAGATCTTTGGCTCTTTGATGTGTCTAATGAGAGCAAGAAAAAGACAGTTCCAGTTTGTTTTGCAAAAGCTGTGGAGCTGGGGCATTTCAATGGGATTTTAGGTTTCTGTAGGGCACTTTAGAGCCAGAAATTCGAGCAGCACAAGTTAAAAAGCAATACTACAAACTCTTACCTGTCCTTACTAAGGAAAATGTACCACCTTGGCTTGTCTTCATGCAGCAGGTCAGGAGAAGACACAAACAGGTTGCAAACACCATTGTTTTTGAAGAAACAGTTTTAGAAAGCTGGAAGGTGATGTTTTGTTTGTTCCCTTGTATATCGCTCCCTGGCAGAGCAACTTCTTGATGCATCCAGCCTTTGTCAAAACAGCACTAACTGTAAATCTACTGGGGCTAACGGCTTTGGCTGAGGAAAAAGGTTCCCATAATTGTTTCTGCATTCAAATTACTATTATTTAGCTGATAAAGGTGACAGTTAGAGGCCCAGGAACAGGGATAACAATGCTACCATGATAAATTTCTCTGCTGGCACAGGAAGATCTTAATCTGCTGAACATCCAGAGGTTGGTGTAGTTGAGGGAAGTGCTGGGTGAGCCGAGTGGGAGGAGGCCTGGGAAGAGCCAGGGGTTGCTGTTTTGGGCAGATAGATCTCCTTCCTGCTGGAGATGCTCTGGAGTGGCCTAGGTGGGAACTGAGAACAGCTGGAGGATGTTGCCTGGGAGGTGCTCTTGGCTGAGGGATTTTAAATGGGAGGGTTTTCTCTCAGCTTGAGAGCACATTTTTTCCACCTGACTCACTGAGTGAAATCTAAATGAGTGATAAAATTTCTAAAAGTAATGTTGAATTGGTTGGAATAATAAAAAGTGTATTTATCATCAGGAAGGAAGAGCAAAATAAGGGAAAAGATTCAATGAAGAGGAAGTCACCACCTTCCCAGTGACAATGGAGGGCCGTGGGCAGCTCACACACCTCTCTGTGCAGCAGAGTCTGCCTGGCTCTCCAGCCACAC
The DNA here is from genome assembly GCA_035041135.1 of Platyrinchus mystaceus. NCBI lineage: Eukaryota > Metazoa > Chordata > Aves > Passeriformes > Tyrannidae > Platyrinchus > Platyrinchus mystaceus. The sequence continues at coordinate 20,396,332 of JAWWLV010000018.1, read as the reverse complement.
AGCGAGTTACCATTGGAGGGGATTCTTCTGAATCCCTTCCCAGCCTCCTTTCCCATGTGCAGAACCTACACACATTCTGTGGGATGCCTTCCATTGTAAAGACAGCACACTACAACATGTGTGCATAGGTTACCTTGCCATGTAGAACACCAGCCTATGTGTGCATGAAAGGAAACTGCCCACTAATTCCTGCAGAACCCATTTTTTCCCAGGAATAACACCAGCCTTTGTTGCTTCTTTTTGACTTGTGTGCTGGTTTAAAAGTAAACCAGCAGGAGAAATGAA
>JAWWLV010000018.1:20348955-20395947 GCA_035041135.1 Platyrinchus mystaceus | reverse complement strand
CCAGGAATAACACCAGCCTTTGTTGCTTCTTTTTGACTTGTGTGCTGGTTTAAAAGTAAACCAGCAGGAGAAATGAATCCAACTCAAGAGAGATTACAAGTCAGAGTTACAATTTACTTAAAATATTACAATAAATGCAGTGATACAGAGAAAACTGGTTTTAACCCCCAAAGATGTATAACCCCACACCCTGGGACAAGAACAGAACGGTGTGCCTTAGCCCCTGTGCTGAGCACCACGTGGCCCCCCTGGGTGCAAGGAACAGGAAAGGAAACTTGTTGGTCCAGATGATGGTGGCAGTCCTGTTGAAGTAATGGTCTTGTTGAGAGTGGCAGTGGCAGTCCTGTTGGAGTTCTGGTCCTCCTCTGGATCTGAAGTGTGGTGCCAGAAGTCCCAAAACCCAAAGCTTATATATGCTCAAACTCAGGTGGGAATGTCCAGCACCTCCCCCAGGATGGGGAGTTTCACGATGGGTGATGTAACTCTGTCAGTCATGGGATATTTTTGGAGTCTTTGATGGTTTAGGTGTTGCAGCTGCCTGTTATGCCAGTCCAAGGTGGCCCATGAGTAGAGATGACCCCTCAGGCTGGGTGTGAAGGTGCTGCTGCCTCCCCAGAGGGCAGTTATCACAGCTGAGTCATTGGTGTGAAAACAAAAGAACACTCCCCTGCCTCACAGGGTTCTTTAACACCCAGCTTGTAGCCTGTCAGGTGTGCCCTGGGCAGCTGCTGCAAACAATGCATTTGTTAACAGTCCGTCAGAAATGACATAGAGGGTGCAGAATACACAGCTTTGGTTATACCCACATAGTGATAAACTGGTCCCAGGCCCTGTAACTAGGACAACTTGGCAGGTAGAACAAGGAAGGAACAGAAAATAGTGGCACTGAAGAGGAGTCTGGTGTGATGGATATGTGCTGTAGATCAAGTGAGGTACCTGCAGGGAGGGGCTAACACATTTTTAAGATAATAACCATTTGCTTAAATGCATTTTCAAGATAGTAACCATAATAACATTCTTTTAATGAATTTACATTTCTATATTGCATTTCCTTTGTGCATTGCCAAACTTCAACTGCTGTATCAATTTATTTGTATTTACAATTTGGAGAAGCACTGAGAGCAGAGGGACTGTGCTCTTGGCTTCCTTCTCCATCAGGGTTGCAGGAATCACAGAATTATAGTGCTAAAACAGGGAAGAGGTAGGGCACATGGTAACTGCAATTACATATAAACAAAAGAGAGAGTCAAAATCCAAGATTTTTAGCTCTATCTCAAACGAAGCTGAAGATACTGAACTCAGGAGGTGTTAGGGTTGGGGGGTAAGGAAAAAAGACTCTTCTTGACCCCAGACCTGGCTTGCTTGTTTGTCAGGTCCAGCCAGGCTTTCCCACCTGAAGTTTAAATGACTGAAGGCTGATTCAAAATGGAACCACTGACAGACTAAGAAACAACAACATAAAAGTATTTATTCTATGCCCCTTACATGCAATTCTTTCCAGAGGGCATTCCCATTTTTCACTAGCTTGCAGCAGTCCCTTACACTTATGCTTATCTCTGAAATCTGCCCACCACAGGTGTGTTAAAAACACTGTCCTTGTCAGTTTAGCTCATAAAAGGCAACTGATGCTGTGTTTGCTGAATTCATGCTGGTGTGATGGCTGTCCTTGGAAACTTCAAATAAACAGGACAAAATGGAAACATCATCCTGTAAGTGTGTGAGGCTCCAAACCTGAGCTGCTCTTCATTTTGGACCTGCTCCTCTGTTACATCCAGACAACTCTGCTGGGTATTGGATGTTGTAGCTCTTTTTGTGATGGGCTGGCAGATGGATTATGGTGGGAGCAGGGAATTTTTAGTGGTGGGGAGACAAGAAGCCTCGATTATGGTGAGGTCTCCACTTTCCATTTGTTCAAAATTTATAACAAATTCACCCTCCCTGAACTTTTTGTCATGTAAACCCCCTGTATTTCACTCTGTCGTTTCACTTATCAGCTGTTCAGTTGGTGATAATTACATTGCATTTTTCATGCTGGGTCCTTTCATTCTTCTCTAGTCTGCTATTATGTATTGTGGCCTTGGCAAGAAACACATTCCCAGTCTTTAAAACAAAAAGAAAAGAAAACCACCCAAAAAACCCTGAACAAAGCTCAGATCCTGCTGATTAAGAAAATAATTAACTTCCAGTGTTGATAAAGATAATCAACACACCTGAACCTGCTGAAAGCAATAACCATGAAATGCAGGTAGTCCCACCTGTCCCCACTTTATGGGCAGTGTTGGATACCCTCAGACACTGCAGCACCCACCTCATACAAAGGGTTGCAGCAGCAACGTCTCTTACCTCGCATTTAACACAAGAGAATTGGAATTTTGGAGGCTTCTCAGATTCCAGGTGTTTTCTTCAATTTATCTGGAATGTGACTTTTCCTCTCAAACATCCATTTCCATAGGGTGGGATTAGATCTCCAGAGGTCCCTTCCAACTGTAATGATTCTGTGATTCCATAACCCTCCTCAGGGTAACTCTCTGAAAAAGCCCACAGAACCAACTGCTGGTGATGCACATTCTTTCTTCCTTTGTTCTTCCAAAGCAGGAGTTTTTTCAGCCCCATCATCGCTACCTTAAGTATGAACATTAGCATATATATATTTTAAGCAAAAATACTTCACAGGCAGAATAGGCAGGGCTTGAAAGAGACTTCAGAATAGTTCCAAAAATACCTGTCTTGCTTTCATTTTCAGCCTTGTCTTATATGTCATTCCTTATATGAGTTAACCTACTTTTTTTGCTAAGCTCTTATTTTTGTTCCATTGCTTTCCCTTTGTGGTAGTAAAAATTCTGTGTATTCTCTTGGGGAAAACTGCAGGTTACACTTTAACTTGCATTGTGGTGGCGACACATTGTGATTTAGTTACAGTGCCATTCCAGAGATATTTCACAAAACTCAGACTCTTCCTACGGAAGGAATATGTTTGGCTGTGTGCAAACATAACTGGGATTCTTTATTTTTCCATACTAGATAAGAAGGTGTGAGGACAAATAAAATACAAAATGGAAAGAATCCCTAATCCGGATGCTTTAGATTCCTGCCTCCCCACCCGCATTTTTGGAGAGCACTGCAGGCATGCTGCTGAGATGTTGTGTTTCTGCTGTATAGCTCCACCCAAGATCTGTGCCTTTGCTGTGCTGGATTGCTGTTCCTATGAACGTCTTTACCAGGTTAAAATATTTCTGATTTTCCACAGTTATTTCTTGAATTCCTAACTAGAAATAAAAGTTCCCGGAGCTGCCACTCGATAACAAGCAGTGACACGACGTTTCCTCCTGATCAGTGTACCACTGACTGGCTCTGTAACCGTCAGAAGGATTTGAATCTGTCCAAAATCTCCTGTTTTCAGGAAAAGCACTGCTGAAAATAGAATTGAGAGACTTCCTCTTTCAGGCTTTTTTTTTTTTTTTCTGCAAATACAGTTCAGGTGGCTCACAATTTAAACATATATTGTGTTACATGCAGGAGCCAGGAGTGTGTTAACAGTTCTGACTTCTACACATTTCAGACTTCTTGAGCACCATGTCTGCTGTCCTCTTCTGTAATAGTTTGATGTATGCATTGGCAGTCAGGATATTTGACTTTTGGAATAGTAATATTTGCTTTTTTATCCACGTAAAGCTTACTGAGGAAGATACACCCCCCCACACCAATTTAAAGGTGCCATACTATGAGAAACAAAGAGGTATTACTACAGTCAGGAGGACCACTAGAACAGTTTGGGGGTTATTTTACTACATCAGTGTTGTGGTTTCAGTGTATTTAAGTTTAGGGCTTTAAGTGAGTGAATTTACAGTTATTAAATGAATCAAAACTTGGGATTTTGCCTTTTTAATGGAAAAGTCACTTCTTCTGCAGCTAAAGAAAGATAGCACTGAGCTCATTGAAGGAAAAATAATCCTTGCCTGACTATGACTGCATGTTAATGATTTTCAAGACTTTAGTTGATAATGTCCATTAAGCTTGATGTTGGTGATGGATACAAAAATTAACCTTGAATGTCTGAATGGTGGTGACATGGTTGAGCCTTGCATCAGTCAGTAGTTGGTTAATCATCTAAGTATCAGTGCAAAGAGAGCAGGCTCCAGCTGGCTGTAATTAGGGCTGAATTGTTCCATGCCTTCAAGACAATTTTTACATTCATGGGATCTGCAGCTTTCTGTTGTCCTCATTTCCTGCAACATAAAAGCACTTGTATCTCAAAGAATTAAAGGGGGCAGATAGTGGGAGACTCTGCGGATAAATCTCATTAACATCCTTAGCAGTCTGGCTGAGAAATATGCATTGCAAGTTCTAAATAAATGTAAAAAAAAAATAGAAAGGGAAAACAACCCACAGGAGTCATAGCCAGGAAGAGTTATTTCAGTTGACTAAAAGAAAAGGTGGATCTTTAGAAAGCACAGTGGGTTCTATAAAAGCTGAAATCTGCTCTGTAAATTTTGGTCTTAATGAGGGACCACCAGCCTGTGTGGGAAGAAACTTGGATGGCAAATCAGGAGTGCATGTGACATAACAGTTGATGAGGAGTCAGTAATTCAGTGCTGCAAGTGCCATAGATCACACCCCAGTTGTTGAAGGAAGGCTTCCTGGTTTGTGCCCTCCTGCTGCTGAATTAGCAGCACTGCCGTGCTGGCATTGGCTTCTGGGGCTGTCCTGCCTTTGGGAGACTTCTCAGCTCCCCTCAGTTCTTGGGTCATCATGACCAGGGCAGCTTCTTGTTGCCAGCCTTGGTTTCAGCTCATGAGCAGGATTGGCAAGTTTTCAAATTGTTACTCTAGTTGGGAAAGAAACAGCCTTATGTTTACTTTGCATATAAAGTTACATGTTGGTGTTTCAGTGCAGAAGGGACATGCAGGAACTGGGGCTGGGGGGAGGAAGATGAGGGGGGCAGTCAGTGTGAGCCTGAGAGGGTCAGAACAGGTCCTGTCTAGGCCATGGTGCTGCATAAATCTTGTTGCTCTTCACCTGCTAAAGTCCCCCCTGACACTGCTTGAGGTGCAGGGGTTGACAGAGCTGCAGCAGCTGCCTCAGTGCTGCTCCTGGCCGTGCAGCCCCTTCCTGGCTGGATGTTGGTGCTCACTGCTGACAGTCAGCAGACCATTCTGTTGCTGACCTGACAGAAATCAACATCTCCTCCCCATCCACAGGTGGATTTGCTGCAGTCTGAAAGCTGAGACTGTTCAGAGGTGACAAGAGAAGTGATAAGAGTACATGGAGGTGAGCATCTTCATCTAATTTTACCTTACAATTGTCTTATAAAGGAAGTTACTGAAAACAGGAGTTGATAGGGAAAGCTGTACTAGTTAAGTTCCTTCTTTATTAAAAGCAAATTAAATATTTTCATAGGTGGTAATAGTTGCATGTGTCTGCTGTTCAGATGAGCTCTATTCAGACAGGCATCTCCAGCAGTGAATGTGCAGATACCTGAGCTGCATTTAGAAAATGCTTTTGCCATGTGGTCACAGAACTATTAGTGCTGAGCTGTCTGTGTGTGAACAATCACCCTGCAGTGCCCTGGCATCAGCACTGGATGAACATAGACAGTTCTTGTGTAAGAGCACTTTAGTGGTCCAGGTCTGAAGTGTAGAATGTATACCCAAGAAAATAATTTTATTTTGTGTGCTGAAATAAACTTCTTCAGTTTTCTTTTGTGTACTTGATTATTAATAGAGAATTATTGTTTTGTTATTTAGACAAGAATACTTTACTTACTGGCCTGCTGCTGTGGAAGTTTATATTCTCTGAGTATAGAATTTATAATCACAGACTCTGTTTATTGACTGAAAGTAAGTCTATTAATCCTCAGTATTGAGCTAATTTCCTTGAAACTTTACTATGACAGCTATGAAAAACTGGCTGAAAAAAGTAACTGAAACCCAACCTGTATGTACAGACCTGTTTCAGCTCTAGTCATACAGCAGTGAATCACTTAAATGTGGCTTGATGTTAGTTATTCAGTCCAGTGACTAGTTGTGAGCAGGGAGAATTGATGAACTGTTCTCCCCCACTGTAGAATCAGAGAATCATTAAGGTTAAAGAAGACCCCAGTGATCACAGAATCCAACCACTGACCCAGCACTGCCAGGTCCACCACTAACCCATGTCTTTAAGTGCCACAGTTATACAGCTTTTAAATCCCCCCAGGGATGGTGACTCCACCACTGCTCTGGACAACCTGGACAGAGGAGAAGTAATTAAGGTCTTTCCCACCCCATATAAGTTACCTTTCCTCAGTTTTGATTTCCAGCAGGGGAATTTGCTGCAGGGCCCCATAAGCACCAGTGTTGGTGGCACAGCTGTGCCACAGCTCTGACACTGAACACACAAACTGTGGGAATGGGGCGGGTTCCACTGTGTTCCTGGGCCACACAGCTATCGTCTCCATTCTGCATGTCTGTATTTCAGTGGTTACCAGCAATCTAAACATGAAAGGTTTTCCAGGCAATTAAGAGAATTCAATTATACGGCAAAATGTTAAAGGTACAACTTGCAACAAAACCCAAGAGCTCTTCAGAATCTCCTCTACTCTACATTGTGCTTCATGAGGTGATTATTCCCACAGTGACCCTGCATTCCCAACTACCCCACCTCATCCAGAAGTTTAAGCCTGTATCTGTGTTGTAACTTCAGCATGAGGGATAATGTTTCCTAATTGTTGAGTTGCACGTTCAGTGCAATAACTGCTGACCTCCCTGTGCAGTGCTGTGTCACAGAAGGAATGGCTTTCGTGTTGGAGCCTGATTGGAGTGCGCTGTAATGCTTCATGCATCATTTTAATGGCACTCTCAAAAAGCCTGGTATCTCGGTATGTCATTATCTCAGACTCTGCAGTTGTTGTTTCTTATTTAAATGTCCTATCTCACTAGAGATTTAATGTAATTAGAACCAGCCTGTGGAAAAATCTTTTTCTATTATGTCTTAGCTATTGTTCCAGTCAAGATGGTAAAGCAAATCAAACAGGATATAATGAAAATGATAAAGCCATTTGCAAGAGGCAGTTATCCTGAGGGAAGTAAAAGGCAGCACCACTTTTCATTTTGCTTTGTATTTCTAAACATGGCATGAGCCTGGAGTAGCTCTGCTGAGAGTTGTCCACCTGAGAGCAGAGGCAGGTACAGTTGACAGCAATCTGAGTTGACTGATAGGACAGGGAACCACAAGTACCACAGCAATCAGCTTCTTCCACTGTTACTGTTGCAGTACCAGCGTGTTCAGCCAGCACCAGGTCTGCTTGCCAGCAAAGCTGTGTGTGAAGGAGCTGGGTCTGTGGGAATATGCATCTTAGATGGGTGTTTTTTCTTCCACATGTAGAATGCTGAATGGGGAGGGACATCCAGAGCGTGGTGTCTGAAAAGGTACTGCAAAGGTCCTGGTACCCAAAGCCTCAGTGGAACGTGTGTGTCCAGGCAGAAGTGATGTTCCTGTGGTAAAAGGATAGGGAAAAGAATGTCAGAGGCTTTCTTGGTCTGGTTTGGAGGCAGGATCACAGCAAGGCAGGAGGCCTCCCTGCTATCTCTGCTGGGTGATTTCTGAGCAGTTCAGATGTTATTACTCTTTGTCTCTGCTTTTCAATTAGGTTTATAATTTTATGTCAGAGCTGTTTTGCAGTATCTTTTCTCTTTTGTGCACAAGCCACTTGTGAACAGGCTTTTGTATTGCCAGCATGTATTACAGAAATCTATATTAATTCACAGCAGTATTGATAAACTTTAGGTCTGAGAGGCTTGATCTGAAGGCTGCGTGCCATGGAATAAAGCTACACATGCAGTGCTTGCAGGGGGGGATGGCAGGGCTTTCAGTCTTGCTATTTTAGCTCCCAGCAGCTGTGAGGAGATGGATCAAGTGTCCAAGTGGGACAATGCCTCACCAGCACAAGCAGCTGAGTTTGTCTTCTTTTGGATTTACCTGGGACAGTGGGGTGTGGAAGTGCAGAGTGCAGCCAGCTCAGTCTGTCTTCACACAGATCTCAGAAGCAACAGATCAATCTTGTTTTTCAAAAGCCAGTGGCATGGAAATTCAACTGATCGACATACAAGCAATTCAAATTATAAAAGAATCATTAGTTTAATACCTGCAAACTATTGTGAAACTTCAGATGTAATGGGGGAAAAAAATCTACCTGAAAAAATTCTCTTGTTTGTACTTTTCTGGGTTTGGCGATGACTAATTTATAAATCACCGTGCACGGTTGTCTTTTCTGTTGCCTTGAACCCTGTGGAATTGAAGAAACAGTAACTTCTTCTTCTTCCCTTCCCCCTCTTCCTTTCTTGTAAAGAAATGATTAAATACTCAGAGTACAAATGCTGCACATGAATATTTATAAGAACTTTTATAACATTTAGCAAGGCAATGCTTCATGGCTGTCTCTTTCTGAATGCACATAAGAAAGTACCATAATTTCTTCGAAGCTGCACTGGCTCTTTATTATTTGCTGCTGGGTTGGCAGGGATTGGAGGCACCTCAGGGCTGCAGGGCTGCAGTCAATGATGACAAAACACAGAGATCATTGGGGTGTTTCCTACTTTTCTGATAAAACACTTGGCTTGTGTTTAACATCTCATAAGAATACATTTTTCATGCATCATTTCCATTTAAGTTGTGGAAAATTGCTAGGTAGAAATCTTGTTACCAGCATTGGATAAATACCTGATTCCTGTGTTGATACTTTGGTCCCAGAGAAACAGAGTTAAATGCCTTCTGCTTGGAATACTGACATTGTGGGACCACTAAGTGGCCCTGGAGCACAGTCTGCAAGCCACTTGGAGGGTCCTCCTGTTAATGCAAAAACGTTTTAGCCTCCACTTCTCTGCATATTGTCTCTCCATGGCAGGGCATCCTGTGCATACCTAATAGCATGTGTAATGCCTCAGTGTCACACACCCATTTCTAAAAAGCAAATGGAAACCAGTAGCTCTTAATAGCAGTATTTATCCTCTTGACATCCTGAGAGAATTTAGATCAGATTAAGCACTAGAGGAGAAGGAAGAATGGCTGTAGGTATAAGCAAAAGGGAGAGGGGGATAGAGTTCTGGTTTGTCAAAGCTGAAGATAATTTTAGAACTGGGTATGGAAGTTTCTTGCTCATAACATTATTATAACCCCTCCCCTTCTCCCCTATAACATAATTGCCAGCAATGCATGTGCTGCTGTCCACGAGATCACTCTATGAATTGAAGACATTATGTCTTTAAAAGGTGGATTGTGTTTTCTGTTTTGGAAGTTGTCTGTTGGAACTTTGTACGTGGTGTGTAGGTCTGTGTGACACGGTGAGCATTTCAAACGGGGTGGTGGTGAAATGTTCCCATTGTTGGGGTTGGTACAACAGACCTGCTGTGAGGGCAGAGTGGGAATCATTCCAAAAACCACTGCTGTGGGCAGAGCTCTGTGATCTCCCCTGGAGTCAGCAGGGATCCAGAAGGGTCCAGCTGGGTGTTGGTGCATCCTTGCTGGCTGTGTTCTGACAGGCTGCTTTCTACAGGGATAGGCTCTAAGTGTTCTGTAGTTTTACAGCTTTCACTGGACAAGCGGGCTCAGTTAATTCTCCCAGGAATTCATTATTAATGTAGTTTTTCTCTTTGGTAATCGTATTTTCTCAGTTTTAAGTCCTCTTTTTTTCTGCTTGTGATGACTATGCCTTGTGTGGATCTCGATCTGAAGATCTTCGAATATACCAACATATTTAATGCTTGTGAATTTCTTCCCCTTTTGTGTGTGTGTTTATAAATATGTGTAATACACACTTCTCTGCTACTGCAATATACAAACTAAACAGGTGTATTTTTAAAGAAGGCGCTATTGATGTGATATTAACCCCTGAACCACTACTGTACTTAACATTCACATGGTGATTTCAATCTCTTCCCCAGATGTTTTGGGCACAGCAGTTATCAGAATCACATTCATAATTATGAAAGGAGAACCAAAGGAGACTATCAACCAACAGTTTAGTTTGCATTTCATTTAAAGCTGTACACTTGTGGGGTTACATTTATCCCTATATATTAGAATAATAATTTTGAAAGAAAATAATGCTCTCAAGTTGTGCTTTAGTTGTGCAAAACTTTCAAGCCAACTGCCTGATGCGTGACCTCTGAGCACATGAGAGTCACAACTTGGTTACCACTGGCAGAAAAGTGTGTATTCATCTGAGAACTCTTCCAGTATGTTTAGCAGCAGGAGTAATGCTGGATCTTGGGATTATGGTCCCATGTTTGCATCTATAAGGAAACAAAGGTATTGTCCACATTGTTGTGGAGTAGCTCATCAAATCCATCCAAACAGCTTAAAAAAAACCTGCAATCCTTGGGCGATAATAACTACAAGAGTTTTTGTATCACATTCTTCATAGGAAAGACTAAAATCAGACTTCAAAAAAATCAGTTTGCCAGCTCTTCCTAATGTATTTATTATTTTTAGAGTGTGAAAATGAAGTGCGCACCAGGAAATGCACGGGCACAGAGAGCAGGAAGATTCCAGGGACCCTTAGCAGCTTTTACTTGTCTCTGGATCCTGGCATGTTAAAGGCTAATGGAGATTTGAAGCAGAATGTATTTTATTACTTCTGCAGAGCCTCAAACCAGTTCTTCCATCACAGGCTATAAAACCAAACCCCTCACTCAGGTAGTGAACTTGTTGCTAGAGCTTCATGTCTTACTTAAAACGAGGGACTGTGGAGCCCCTGTGGCTGCCACGGGAGGTGCTGGGCAGTGAGGGACCTGCCTGTTCCTCCTCAGCTCGGGCATTAACGATGCTGCTGCCTCAGTTCAGCAAGCAGCCATCTCATTATCTCTGGGAAGTCTCTTCTGCCCTTTCCCTTCCCAGTTCTTCTTTCTCCCAAGTTTAGCATGTAATTAAAAGAGTGCAGTAGCTGAGGAGTGAGAAGGGAATTTTTCCAAATGCCGTTCCTGGTAGAATGTAAGACATCGCCCACACACCCCAGGGCAGCGATTGAAGATCTCATCCCATTTGTCTTACTCGAGGTTTAAGCAAAATCATCTGCTGTTTCAGTCTATCCATGTGCACTGCAATTCATCCAGCTTCTCTGAAAAGAAAAATGGGAAAGTAAGACATGGTTAATGTACCAGTCTTTTATGTGGAGAGAACAAATTTGACATAGGACATTAGAGATAGAGGCTACAGTCTGTCTTCTGGCTGTACAATGCTAATTAGCGTTATGAACCCATCCTTTTCTTCAGCCTGTTGGATTATATCAGCCTTGGAAGAATTCTGGGGCTGGAACAGCAGTGCAGGGTGTTGGGACTGCCTGGCTGTTGGCACCGCAGTGGGGTTGGCAGCAGGGCAGGAGCAGCTCTGGGCTGGTTGTGCACCTGATTCTGGACAGCGCTGGGGCACGAGGAGGGACAGGGAGCGGCTCTGGAACACTGTGGGGCTTGTGCCACAGGGCCTGGCATGGGCACAGCCGAGGGGGAACGGGAGGAGCAGTGTGGTGAAGCTGCTCCTTGGAACCAGGGTGTTCCAGGAAATGCTCTCAGCTCTTCCTGTCTTTCCACTTTTCTCTTCAGTCTTCCTGTTCCTGCCATACCATATGGAAGTCAGGGAATTACTTTGCTCTCTACTGAGAGAAAAAAGGAGAAGTGAGTATTTTTATGGAGCAAAAATATTTGTGTTAACATGTGTTTTGAGAACCTGCACAGCACAGAGCAAGTCTGCTGCACTTCCTCAGCACTCTGGTATGAAGCAACCCGGGGGCCAAGTCCTACACCTGTATCCAGGCATGATATGCAGCTGATAAATATCCTATTATTCACCTTCAGCATTTTTTAATATTTTTTTTACATACTGCATTCTGGCATCCAAATATAAGGTTGCTGCCTTTGTTAAGCTTGACATTCTGCAATTTCTATCAAAATTAAGTCTTTGGGATCCCTGTTAACATACCTAGTATCAACAAAAGGCTTTATAAAACAGCTCATTTTAAAAAGATTACATTTTCATGACGAGAAATGATTTTTACTTAAAACAGACATAGAAGGTGAAGTTAGTAGTGACTGATTTTCTGGTTATGCCAAAAAAATATTTTTGCAAATCACTGAAAACAAAAAAATTAAACATTGAATCTTTATTTCATTACTCAGACTGGTTTTTCTGTTGAAAGCCTGATACTATTGCAAACCAAAAGGTTTGCTTTTTAAAATAGCTTTAAAATAAACCACAAATTCATTGTATTTGCAAAACCATGTGTCCTGTCTACCTTATGGCTCTCTGTGTCTTCTTTGCAGATGTTAGAGTTTAGTGATCTATCAATAGTTAACATGGTTAACAAGTATACAAAAGGCTAAATTACCTTTTAAATCTAATATATTTTAATTTAATTTTTCTCTGTTGCTATTAAGAAACTAAAGTGATGAAAATGCAGTGCATATTCTGTGGGTTAGGCCTGGCTAGAGGTGCCAAGTCTGAAACTGATTTAGGGAGGAGGCTGAGTGGGATGCTCTGTATTAATCTTTGTCCTAAAGTTAGTCAGGGTTTATTTATGAGTACTCTGAAAAAAAAAATGTAAATAGGGAGAGCATGAAATTTGAAAGCAAAGATATTCCCTGATTATATTGGATAAAAAATTGAGGAAATACGTTATTTATTATGTACAACTGTAAAGTGGGAATAAAAGAGTTTAGGCAAGGCTTGCCTGAGTCCACTGGGAGAAGTGAAGATCCTCAGAAGTTTGTAGAAGGCATGAGCACCCCTTTATCGTGAGTTCTGGATGCCAGTCTGGATTTAAAAGGACAATGCCTGGACACCATGTGTGGAGGGATCTATTTGAGGAGTGGAAGGGTTTGTTTGCATTGGGTTTGTCAGTGGTATGAAGCTGCAGGAACACTGTGTTGTGTTTGGAGAGCAACAGTCCGAGGGTGTTAATAACAACGCACAGAAGTGGTTGGAGGTTTGGGCAGGTCTCTTTAGAAACAAGACTTGAGGGCTGAATTTGTTTATGTTTTTATTTAAAAATAGCAATGTAGAACCAATAGTACTTGTTAAGTGTGGGGCAAAAGCAACGAGCTAAGGCTGCACTGGGAGCTGTTGGGATTGCCGTGGCAATTCACCCTGTGACCAGTCAGGATCCCATACCCTGGCTGTGTAACCATGCCATGCCACCATGACTAATTAAGCCAAGGGTGAGCCCATAACCTGGAAAACTGCAGTACAGACTTTCTTTCTGTATGAGTTGCAAGGTTAGTACTACAGAGAGCACGTGGCCTCTCCTGTGGACCCTCCGTGGGAGACCCTTCACGTGCAGTGTTGGTGGAGCAGTAGTGAGGATTTGCGTTCCTGGGCAATTCTCTTCATATTGGTGTTGTCTCCTGACCTATACAGAGACTGAGCCCAGGACCTCAGCAGTGGGCACTGGGAAGAGTTTTGCTACTGCCCTGCAACTTGATGCTGCTTATTCTCTTAGACTCGTTCTTGTTAGAGACAATTTAGTTCCAAATGGCACAGTGTTGCCTAGGGCAGGAATAAACCTCCCTCAAGACCCTCCAAGAGGGCACGTAATTGCAGCCTTTCTTATTTCACTGGGGCTGGCAGTGACAAAAGATAATTGCCCTGGGTTTGGTGTGGTTCCTGGTGTGGACTCGTAGCAGCCCTGTTTGCTAATAAAGTATTCTGTCATAAAAGCCTTGTCTGAAAGATAAGGAATTCAGAGTGTGAGTCTGCTTTTACTTTCAGATCCCTGTGGATTGGTATTGAGTTATCTCAGCAGTACAAAAGTAGAAAATTCACATTGTGTTTTTTCTGGATAGAAAAAGCTTTGCATTCTCAGGATTCTGTCAAGCACAAGTAGCAAAATTTGTTTGGCCATCAGCTCCTTTAGGAAAACATTTCAATCTGCAAAAAAAAGAACTAAAGAAAGAGAATTGAATATTGGTGTTGATTTTCTTTGTCTTTCCTTTGCTCTACAGCTTGTCTGCTATGCCTCAGCCTTGTTTCCTGCCGTGTCCTGACCCTGGAGTGAGCACTGGCTGGGCTGCAAGTTTGGCATTTCCAGGTATGATTAGCAGCTCCCTGATTAGTACTGGAGTGCTCAGACAGCAGGGCTGGCCAGGGGTGGGAGGAACAGCTGCTGGGGCTGTCTGTGATAAGGCACTTTTTCAGGTGGCTGGATGCAGCTGGCTGCTCCTCCTGCCCACGGAGCAGAGGGGTTCCTAGGGCAGGTTATTCCTGCCTACAGTCAACCTTCTCAGGAGCAGCAAAGATTCCTCCTTCCCCTTTCCTCCTCTTACAGCACTGGCTAAAAATTATAGTGGTTTCCATACTTGATAGGTTTAAGCATTTGTCTGAGAAAATGGAGGGTATTTCTCACGAAGTAAATCAAGCAAATTCCCAAGCTGCAAAAAACCAGTCATTGACTGTAAGGATAAAAACTAACACAGAATTTCTATTACATTTCCTTTCTTATTCTGTCCTTGATGATATGTAATGATGCCTTCACTGCACAGCCCTTCCACGTATGGATTATTTTAAAGTATGGAATCAGATGTTGTGATGTAAGATAAATTACTGGGGTTTTGTCTGATTGGTTGGTTTTTTTCCCCCTGCCCTACATCATGTCTCTTTTGGTAGCCTGAAAAGCTAATTACTGACTGTTGGGTGCCCTGGGTTTGGCTGTTTGTCCTTTTCTGTCACCATGGAGGGAAACAGCTGCATCCCAGAGCCCCCCATGATATGCCTGGAACACTGGTGTGTTGTGGCAGGTTTTTGTGACTGTCAGGCACAACACTTAATCATAAGGACAAGCAAAAAATCAATTCTTATTATGAATGCTAAAAGCATACAATTCCAGTACCTACTAATTCCTTTTCTGAATTTCATCTATGATGGTGCTTTTTATTAACATTCTTATCAGTGGTGGCTTCCCATTTTATGAGGATGGATTCTGGGCAAAGCAGAAGGAGCACCAAAGAATATCTGTTGTTATTGTTGAACACTGAAGAATGTCTGTTGTTGTTATTAACTTCAACACTAGTAAACATTAATATCTTTAACCTTGTGACTGAGAGCTCATCACTCATTTCACTGCTCTGGCTTATGGCTAGAGATTAAAATTTCTTACATTCATCGTGCCTGGTGAAGTAGCTTCTTGGGATGAATAAGTGACATACTAATTAGAAGAGTAGCCTGAGTGAGAGAAAGCTGCTTGAACTAGCTTTGATGGCCAAAAAATTACCTGAAGCTCTTTTCTCAAGATTATCAAAGAGGTCCTCGAATTAGAATGTCTGTCTTTGATCATAGATGTGAGGAACAAGGCAAAGTGAGTGCACCAAGCAGATGGCAGTGGGAGGAGATGGTTGCTGTGGAATGGGAAACTGAAGGAGCTTTTGCAAAGATTCGGGCACTTTCTCCACCATGTAGTGAATGGGGTATCAGTATCAGACTTATTTTTATTTATATTTTCCACCATAAAGTAGCAATGTATGTGTTTTCAAAAGTTAAATTATTTAGGTTAGTTGTAGAGAAAAATGCCTTTTTTTAATCTTCTGTAACCTTATTCTGATTTTTCTATCCTGTAGCATGAAAACATTCCTAAATGGACAACACTGGAATAATCTAGGGAGTGAATTTTCTTCTCAGCTGAAATGGTTAATGCTTTCTCTAAGCACTGAAATTGGGAGCTTTGGGTTTACCCCACCTAATACAACTGCCAGTGGCTCATCCCATGTATGAATGTCTAATTGTTCCTCTGAATCCATCAACCTCTTGATCTCAGTGCCAGCTTGTTTCAGGATGTGTTTTATGTGGAATAATTTTCTTCTTGCAGATGTAAATATGCAGCATTGAGTTTATTGTTCTTTTTTTGAGATAGATACTGAATGGGAACACCCAGTCTGTCTTCTTTATGTGACTGATCATTTAATATAATATCATTTTATTTGTCTCAATTCTGAACTAAACTATCCTAATCTGAAGGGATTTCACTGAAAGGATGAAAAACTTCCCATGTTAAAATATTTTTGTCGCTGTTTTATGCAGCATTTCTTCCTGAGATGTCACAAATAGAACTGAACACAATACTCAGTAAATCATGTCATTGATTTCCTCACACAGAAAGTGTGTAATCTGCTGGTTGCTTTGCTTATTCTGTTGTACCATTTGCATGTCCTGCAGATAGGAAGTGGTGAGAACTTTTTAAAGGTTAAAATAAAATTGTGCCATTTCTCTTTTGCCCGTAGTTTGGTAGGAAGAGCAGGTTTCCTTCACGGGGGTCATGATCAAAAGCTGTCCCCATTCACCCTGTGCTCTGCTCCTGGCTGTCCCAGTGCCTGGTTCAGAGGCACTTCAGGGTTCTGTGGAGCTCAGCCACCTGGTTCCCAAATTTCTCCCCAGTTCTTGGCTCTGGACAGTCCAGCCCCGCTGTGCTATTGCTCGTAATTTATCTGTTAATTTTGATATCTCATTTTTTTTTATAATGGCTCATAGAGGGGTTTATTTTTAAACTTAATTCCCTCCAGTCTTTATTTAATAACGCCTAAGGCTCTCCCAGGGGGATTGAGACCTCTGGAGGGTTCCCAACTGGCAGTGCTGTATCCTGTGTGTTGGAGCTTGACTCTCACACTGGCTGTGATCCACCCGCTCTTCTGAGTTACCTGCACTGACACCACAGCGGGTGTTTGGCTGCTTTTTAGTAAGTTCTTTCCTATCCCTTCAAATACTACTTTGTATTTCACTATCCACAGGTTAATTGCTAAACTGCAATGGATAATTTTTTTTGACACTTGGGGTTTTGCTGCATCAGGGGTTCAGCACAAAGGTTTTTGGAGCCAGAGGTTGCAGCAGTGCTAGGAGAGAGGTTTAAGTGAACAGAAACTGCAGAACGGATGGACTGCACAGTGCAAGGATGATCCCCACTGTCCTTCCCTGTTGTGCTCAGCACAAGGATGACCAGGGCTGTGCTGCCTTTCTCACTGCAGTGGAACGGTTCTCAGGTGTCTCTTTTTTGTTTGTTGTGAGCACGTGCTGGAGAGTTTTGGGGAAGTTTAGTCTTCTGAAAGTTTTCATTTGCTTAAAAAACAGGAAAAAAAGATCAAAGGGCAGAATTGCAAGTGAGCCCAGGAAGGGTAAATCAAAGATAATTAGATTGGTCAAGCTATAAGTCATACAGGTGCGCTTTTAATACACTGTGAGGGGCTTAATTATCATAATTTTCCTTAAATAGAGTTGGGAGAAACTTTAATGCACTGGAATTGAGAGTATTTTTAAAAAATTATTATTATTATTATTATTATTATTATGCTTTTTACTTCCAGCTGATGCATTTAACCCTAATTTGCTGCTATGTTGTATAGCCATTTTTAGGAAGCAAAGTAAACAATTTATACTCTGGTTTATCTCACTAGGGTTTTCCTTTTTTTCAAAGTAAAAAAACAAAAACCAATTTTCCATGTAAATATAAAAATGTTCCTAAAGAACATACTGTGCAGCACTGTCTGAATGATCATTACCATATGAATATATATATATATATGTCTGGTCATTATAAATTTGAGTTGTGTTAATGCTAAATGGTGATTTTCCCAAAAGGAAAAGAAATATTTTTAGTAGTTTTCTCCAGTTAAGAACATGAAGGATTCTTATTTTTGGGGCTCAGAAGAGTTCTTGGCTGGGCTGTTGGACCTCAACACCAGAGGGGAGAGTTTGTCCTTATTACTGCTTTGTGTGCTCCCAATGTGATGATGCAGAATCTAATCAGATTACCTGGGCGTATCCCGAGGGTATTTCTTGCCTTTTCCTTGCTCTGTGGCATTATCTACTTGGGTTAGGTAAACTGCAAAGAAATGCCTGTTTTCTTCTGAAGCATCACAGATTGTCTAGCCCTAGGCAGGCTTTTGCTCCAGTTCGTTGGTCATTTCTATCTTGTTTTATCCTTGCAAGTTTTAGGGAAGGGGGGGAAAAAATCATGTTTAAGAGTTTCCTTCACTTACTCAGGATTATGAAATATTTATGCCATTTTAACTCTTTTTAAATGAGAGAAAATACAGCGTGACACTTTTAAACTGAAAAAACCCCACAAAAACCAACTATCTGCAGCATAAAAACTGCAGCCCCGTTCTCAGGAAGAGCAGTCCTGAAGGTAAATGGCTTTTCCCTGGAGGAGAACAAACCGAAGGAAACCTGTGCCAGTACCTGGTGATCTCAGAAGAGACCATGAGGTGCTCAGGGATATCACACACCTTCATCTGGGGGGAGCTTTTTGCAGCACACGGCATTGCAACCACGTCTGAGAGGTGCATTCATTTTCATCTGCTCATTCACTGAGCAGGCCTGATTAATTAGTGCGTGTCACCATCTGGTACTTACTGAGACTACTCATTTTTAAAATGTTGAAATTGTAGGGAATGTTGCACACCAATTAAGTTCCTTTTAATTGGATTATTTTAGTATAAAGTATTACTGGAGAAGGCCTTCATTGTGATTCAGCCAGCACACATCCAAAGGAGACCTGGCATCCTGAAATTGCCTAGAACAAAAGGAAAATGCCTGAAATGCATGTTTATTACTATCTTCATGCACTCAGCAAGGATGATGTCAACAAATAAGAGCCACAGAAAGGCTTCTGCATTGCTGTGCAAGGTTCAGTTTCCTGACACGAGGGTATCTCAGCTGATCCCTCCTTCATCTTTGCACTGCAACTCCAAATCTGTCATCTCCCTCTGACCTGGAAAGTGAGATATGCTTTTATGTTCCTGTCTGTTTGATATCAACTCCACAGGACCAGGCTGAGCCCTCCTGTGTGCAGTTGTGTACCTGCTGAAATGAGGGGCATCAGCCTCATTTACACAAAGAATGAGTTGGCCTTTAAAGCTGATAAATTATCTCTGCTGAGTCAACCATTTAGTGAATGAATGAAGTGTCACAATCTGCTGTTGGGAGCAGAACTTGTCTGTCTGTACTTGTTCCTGACACTGACTCACCGGGTGAATTTTAGTTCCTCAGCGTCACTGCACTGCAGTGCTTCCCTGGATAAATTGTGAATAGTTCTGTTTATCAACTTACATAAAAGACCCTGAGATACAAGGGTGAAATGCACACTGTTGATATTATGTATTTGCTATTAATACTTTCTTTAGAAGTCTAATGTTGGTTTTTATGTAACATCTGTGTTTGTTATTGCCTTGATTTTGCGGAGATAGTCTTCAAATAAGTTTTGGCATGTGAACTACTCATTGCAGAGGAGCCAGGAGCTCTGCAGAGTGCACATTCCCATTCCATTGCAGGTTCATAGGCTGCCATGGAAGCAGGAAACTTATGGAAGAAAAGATAGCTGATCACTAGCAGCTGAAGAGATCTGATGTGTGAGTGTCTGGATCTCTTGTTGACCTGCTTTGTTTTGGGGAGTAGCGTAGGAATCCAGCAATGAACAGTGTCAGGGGGATTGTTTTCATATATTTGTGTACATTCTCATTCCCTTCAGTGGCCTCTGCTGCCCCCTGCCAAGCTGCAGCTGCTGGTGACAGCAATGGAAGCAACAGCCTACTGAAAGATTTCATTTCTGTTATTACTCCTAATCACTCTCACCGTAATTATCACTCATAATAGGGAATCTGCAGATGAAAAAGCAAATTTATTTTTTTTTTAAAGAGAGAGGAAAGCAGCAGAAAGATTGCTTTTAGTTGTACACAAAGGAAGAAACTGTTTCCATTTTTTTTTAAGAATGCAAATGCTTGTTTTGACTTAAAAAGGTCACCGTGGATTTGATTTGAAATAGCATAGGAGTGCTTCTGATTTCCAAGTACAAAAGTAGCACAATGTTTGAATTGTTTTGGGTTGTTTTCTTAAGATCCATTTCCTCTGGTTGGAAGGTGCCTGTTTCCTCTCTGGTGCAGCTGCAGGCAGTGTCAGGGCATGCGACAGGAACTGCCCGTCCTGCATGTGCCTGAGCCAGTTGGAAATGCAGCTGGACTTTACAGACCCAGGAAATCAGTGGCTCTTGTGTCTCAGACTGTGTCACAAATCATCTTGGGCATTGTGGTTGTGTTTAAAGCAGCTCTGTTGGCTGTTGGAGAGCAGAAGATCTGAAATACCTACACATGGCTTCTGTGTTTTCTGTGTACCAGTTACACATCTGCATTTCCACACTCACCAGGTATTTGATTGTTAGGGTAGCACTGCTGGGAGATGGGGTGAATGTTTGCACTGAGCTGTCGCTGTGCTGGAGTTGTTATTCCCACTGGAGTGCTGTGGTTCTGCCGAGGTTCCTGCAGTTCCCATTCCTGTGTTGAGCTCTCCTTTGGCTTAGAGGAAACTCCTCAGCCTCAGCGTGTCTGAGGAAACGAGTGGGAATGCTGTGGTACAACACAGCCAGTGGTAGAACAAACGTGCAGCAGAGAGCTCTCTCATTGCTACCCTGGCTTTCCTTAGCCTGGAACACCATAAAGCTGTCTGACTTCTGATGGGATTCCACAGCAACTGCAGCTGATGCAATTTCAGAGAAATAACATCACAGGATGAAATCTTAAAGCACACACACATGCACTAAGCCCTTTGTTTAAACTGTTTGTTCAGAGCTTTTATGTAATGGAGAACTATATTTTCAAAAAGAAAAACATTAGCTTAGATTCCCATTAGTGTAACTTTACTCCTTTTATTTGTTAAACACATGAAAGGAAGGAGCTAACCAGAGTATAAAATTGTAGTGTATGTGCTCTCTCTCTGGTTTTAGGGGAATTATTTCTTAATGTAATTTGTCTGCTTACAATATATGGGCTTGCAAAGTGTTGAAGCAACAAATCTTGAGAGAGACTGAAAAACACACAGAGGCATTTTACTTCGTATATATAAAATAAAGGCTAAAAGTTTGGTCAGATCTCAGCCTGGCAGACTTTCTATCGCTTAGGTCATACAGAGAAAGCTTTTGGCACTGGCTTTTTGGCAAAAAGCTTTGTCTGGAAACATATTTAGTCAGCATATGAAATATGATAGCCCTGGTAGCACGGCTGTGTCTGAAGACACTAATAGAGTTAGGCTTCAGCCCCATCTGCTGTTGGATGGGGATGGCTCTGTTGGTTTGCCAGCACAGAGCTGCCCCATGCCAAAACACAGAGCAAGACGTGAGGAGACTGACAAATTCCTGCTCGTGTCAGCTCTGCTAATGTTTCTGTTGTTTGCCATGCTGATGAAAGCCAGTTGTGCCTGTGGTGAATTCCAGCACAGCTGTCCATGGAGAGCTGCATCTGTCATGGCAGGGGTTTATCAATGCCCTTTCAGTGCACCTGGGGGAGCAGCAAGGATATTTCCTCCTGAAGGTGTGTAAGAATAGAAGATTATTGATTTCCAGTGCCTGTGGTTACAGAAGTGTAGCAGTGGACGTACAGATTCTTTCACCTCAGCAAAATCTCTCCAATAATTTGAGTTATGCAATAGTGATGAAGAGAACAGACTTTGCGGATTTGGCTCAGAAAGCTTAAAATCTTCAGGCATTAATTCATGAAACTCTCAAATCCTGGATACTCCAATGTCTATAAAGCGCAGCAGATTCGTGTTTGATTTTTACTTAGGGCTGATCATTTCAGGAAATAAAAAGATTCACTTTGAAAGAGATTTTCAGTTCCTCTTCAGTTGTTATTTCTGGAGGGTTAGGTAGAAAAGCTACATGTGAAACAAATCAGAGACTAAAAATCCATAGCTTTGTTTTGAGGATATCAGAATGGTTTATGGCCACTGTGGTAAGCAAAAGGAGAAAAAACAGTGACTTTCTAGAAAGATTTCCAGAGTATTTTTATCTGACTTTTTCAGGACATCAGTCCAGCCTATCCCTTCAGCCAAAATACCTCTGCAGTTATCATCTGAGTCTGATGAAAGAAGTGCTAAAATGGCGGAGTTTGGAATTGCTTGAACATATTTTCTCACTTAAGCTTGTTCACATTCAAAGCTAAAACAAATTATCTCAATTGCATTTAGGAGAGTAAACATGCTCTTACTTTCCTGTCTCATGTTTAAGTTGTTCTGGTGAAAGCAATGTGCACTAATCTTTGGGTTTATATCCTCTTCCTGCATTTTTTTATTGGATAAAATTAAAGGTCAATGGTCCTGAACTAGTCAAGAGAATTACCCTAAATTCTCAGTCATTGCCATTTCTCTCTCTCTCTGCTTTCAGTAACACAGAGCTTGGCTACCAGAGTTTTAATTCTTTATGTATGAGAAGAATGATATTTGCAACTTGTTGTTACGTTTCAGTTACGTGGTTTCATAAATCTATGTAGAAAGAGAGAAGCATCAGCAAGAGGCTCCTTCCAAGTTGTCCACAGTGTAGAAAATATAAGTATAATGATCAAGCAGATTTTTCCCTGTTCTCATCCTCGTTGTCTTTTGTATTCCAGCATGATCGCTGCTCAAAGGAGTGGCTGTACTATGTGAGCAGAGTGGAAACATATGGCTGAAACTCTTACCATGCACTGAACAGGGCACCAAGCACAGAGCTCGGGGAAAATGTCTGCTTGCAACACTTTCACTGAGCACGTCTGGAAACCCGGAGAATGTAAGAACTGCTTCAAGCCCAAAAGCTTGCACCAGTTACCCCCCGTGTCAGAAAAGAAGCCCCTCTCGCACGGAAACCTGAAAGCCAATGCAAACCAAAGCAACAGCCAGCGCGGGAGGAACACCGGCAGCTTTCGACCGCCTGTGGCCAAGAAACCCACCATAGCTGTGAAACCCACCATGATGGTGGCGGATGGGCAGGGGGTGTGTGCCGAGATCAGCACGCTGGATCAGGGCGAGAACAAACCCCTGCCCACGGGGTGGAACCGGAACAAAGCGGCCTTGAACAAAAAACCACTGAACAACAATAACGAGGATGAAATCGAAGGTTACAGCCATGTTTCGAGGCCTTACGGCAACAACGAGGGTGTGGGTAAGATACCAAATAACAATAATAATGGACTGACAGAAGTTTTGAAGGAGATTGCAGGTTTGGATACCACACCTCAGCTCACTGGAAATGAAACGAACTCAAGAGAAACCTTCTTGGGGAGGATAAATAATTGCTATAAAAGGTCATTAGAAAGAAAGATCCCTCCGAGCTGCATGGTGGGTGGAATGAAGGATTCACAGAGTAAGCACGTTATTCTGAGTGGAAGCACTGAAGTAATAAGCAATGAAGGTGGACGTTTCTGTTATCCAGAGTTCTCTAGCGGAGACGAGAGTGAGGATGACACGTTTTTTGGCAGCATGCAGGAAGAGCACGAGAGCTGGGATGAAAGTGATGAAGAGTTGCTAGCAATGGAAATTCGCATGAGGGGCCAACCCCGCTTTGCTAATTTCAGAGCTAACACCCTGTCTCCTGTTCCGTTCTGTGTTGACAAAAAATGGAATACTGTGCCCCTTCGAAACAAGTCCCTGCAGCGGATCTGTGCAGTAGATTATGACGACAGTTATGATGAAATTTTAAATGGTTATGGGGAAGAGACTGTGATTCTCTATGGGCAAGAGAGCATGCAGAGCATGGCATCGTCTGATTCTACATCTCCTGATTCTTCTTTGACAGAAGAGTCTCGTTCTGCAACAACGAGCAGTTCTTCACAGAAGCTCTGTAATGGAGGGTTATCCCCTAGCACTCCTCAGGACCTCAAATTGATTGAACCGGAATATGAAAGTCTTTGTGACGATCAACAAGTGAAGGAGGTGTCAAAAGCGCCCAGAAATGTTCCAAAAAGTCTAGAAACTCACAAGGCAGTCCTTGCACTTCGACTGGAGGAGAAGGATGGCAAAATTGCTGTGCAGACTGAGAAGGAAGAGAATAAAAGTTCTTCAGATGTTGCTGGTCAAGCAGTAACTATTAATTTGGTGCCTGTGGAGGAGCAAGCTAAACCTTACAGGGTGGTGAACATGGAACAGCCAGTGTGCAAGCCATATACTGTAGTGGATGTATCAGCTGCCATGACCAATGAATGTAAGGAGAATCAGACTGAAACCTCAGAGACCAAAAAGGCATCATCTAACCCAAGCTCACCAGTAACTCCAGGCACACCTGTTGCATCCTCTGCAGCATCACCTGTACATGTAAATGCTAACCTGAAAAAATCCAGTGCAATCAGATATCAGGAAGTGTGGACTTCTAGTACTAGTCCAAGACAGAAGATACCTAAGGTGGAGCTGATTGCAAACAGCTCAGGACCTTCTGTTCCTCCCAGGAAGACAAGCCACAAGTCAGCTCCTACTTCACCTACAGCTACAAACATTGCTTCAAAAACTATCCCGGTTAAGTCTCCCAATTTATCTGAGATAAAATTCAACAGCTACAACAATGCTGGCATGCCACCTTTTCCCATTATCATTCACGATGAGCCCACTTACGCCAAGAGTTCCAAAAATGCTATTAAAGTTCCCATTGTAATCAATCCGAATGCTTACGATAACCTGGCTATCTATAAAAGTTTTCTAGGGACCAGTGGGGAGCTGTCCATCAAAGATAAAACTACCAGTGTGATAAGCCATACATATGAAGAAATAGAAACAGAAAGTACAATAACTGAAGCCATAGGCAGTAAACCCGCTGAGTTGTCCCAACCAAAGGGGGTGACGAATAGTTCCGAGTGCAGGCTGGGTTCTGTGGCTCAAAAGGTCCAAGAGTTCAACAGCTGTCTCAGTAAAAGCCAGATATCCCCACAGAGAAGTCACAGTGCTGACCACAGCTCCCCGTCAAGAGCTCAAAAGGCAACACAAGAGCCTGCAGAAAAAACAGACGTAACTCCAGAGGGTTCTGTTGGCAGCAGTGGTGGCAGAGAGAATGCAAGCACGGTGCTGTCACAGATTGTGGCTTCTATCCAGCCTCCACAGTCGCCTCCAGAAACACCTCAGTCTGGACCCAAGTCCTGCAGCGTAGAAGAACTTTATTCCTTACCTCCAGAGGGAGATGCTACTAAAAACACCCTGGTACGACCCAAATCTCTGTTTACGTCACAGCCTGAAATTGAGTCCTCCAAGACAGCGGAAAACACTGCTGGGAAACTGCTGAAAGATCCACTGTCACAACTGGCTGCCACTCCCTCTCCAAAGCCAGCGCGAGCCACCCCAAATGCCACAAGTCCCCAGGCAGAGCAGGCACCGCCGTTCCCGCCCCCGCGCTCCACCTCCTCGCCCTACCACGCCAGTAACCTGCTGCAAAGACATTTCAGCAACTGGACCAAACCCAACAGCCCCACCAGGTCCACGGAGGCCGAGTCAATCCTGCACTCGGAGGGGCGTCGCGCCGACGCCAAACCCAAACGCTGGATATCGTTCAAGAGCTTCTTCCGCCGCAGGAAAACCGACGATGAGGAAGACAAAGAGAAAGAAAGAGAGAGAGGGAAGCTGGTGGGTCTGGATGGCACCGTTATCCATATGCTCCCCCCTCCTCCAGTTCAGCGGCATCACTGGTTCAGCGAGGCCAAGTCAGAGTCCAGCGAGAAGCCCTCCATCGTTTTCATGTACAGGTGTGAACCGGCACCGGCCGAGCCCAAGGCTGATGTCCCACCCAAGGGGGGAATGGAGTCTGCCATCGCAGAGGCACTGGCAAAGGACACAGGAGAAGTGCAGGAAAAGCCTCCAGAGAGCTCTGAACAGAACACAGTGAGCCATTCCTCACCACCTCAGGTTCCCAAGAAAATCCCCAGGTACTCCACTCAGCTCTTTTAGTCACTTACTCAGCTGTCAACTGTTCTGTATTTACTGCTGAAAAGGGGGGAACTAAGGAGTTTTGTTACATGAAGTGTAATTTTTTTTCAAAGTATATTTGTTTTAGGTAACTTAGAACATATTTTAAAAATCTTTCTTATGTTGGATAACAGAAAAGATTTTTTAAAACGCTTAGAAGCAGTAGCTGATATTTGCAGTTTGTCTTGGAGGTTCACTAATGTGTCACAATAGCCATATTCCATTGAATCAGATTCATTCTGGATTTTTACTTCAAGAAAGTGCTTGTGTGTTATGGGAAGCTAGAGAATTTCTCTGCAGAAAGAGAAGGCAACTATTGAAAAGTACAACAGAAATTAAAAATCTGTGGCTCTTTAAAGGTGCTGTGCTCAGCTTGATGCTACACTGCAACACCACTGCAGCATCCCAAAATAAACCATGTAAAAAAGGAATCATAGAATTAAGAGTACCTATAAAATAATCTTCCCTCTGTTTTGCAAGGCCTTCAGCAGTGGATGTGCTTTGTCCCCCAGCAGTATGAGATGCAGTAGAGCTGCTCACAGCATCAGTTGCAGTCAGTCACGTGGGCACAGGGTGCCTTTCCCAGAGTGCTGACCACAGCTGGGGATGTGTTAGGTCTTCCAGTCTTGTTACACAAACCAATCCCGAGGTACCTTCAAACTTGCATTATCTAATTCATTATAAGAATCACCTAATGGTAGGGAATTAAAAATTTTGTAAAGTGTGAACTAGGTGTGAGCTCCAGAAAATGTACCATGGCGGTGCTCTTTGGTTTTCTTCCTCCATATTTTGTACAAGAAAGCTGCAGTGTTTTTTAGTTAAGATAGTTTTAAAGTTGACTCAAGCTAACAGAAATCACAGTGTGAGCACAGTTAGAGTTTACCATACAAGGATTGCCACTTGTCCTAAAGTAAAATAACCTGGTTTTCTTTCTCCACTCTCCATACAAGAAAGTTGATAGAACAACCCTTGGTAAGAGTGCAGTCTCTCTAGACTTTTCCTGAATTAAATGGGGAGAAGTAGGCAACTTTAGGGCAAGTTAAAGAATTGGAGGAGTTTATGCTCTCGACCCCCTTGGACAGGAACCCATTTTTTTTCTCCTGTATGCAGGGGAAGCTGGAGAAAGTGAGGTTGATTTTGACTGCATGGCCATCAGGAGATTCTCTTGCTCCCAGCTCCCCAGTGCCCCCTCCTGTGCTGCCAAGACAGTCCATGTGGTCCCCTGTGCTGACCCAGACTGGGGAAGGGATCCAAGAGAGAAATAATTTTGCAGTCACTTTCCAGCCACATCAACTCCCTGGTGTGCCAGGGGACAGGCAAGAAGGAGCAGCTACTTCTCCCAGTGGGAAGGGGCAGGAAGAGTTACTGGTTCTTGCACTGCCCTGGAGATGGTGCTGTTGGAATGTGTGATATTCTCGCACTGTGACTGGAGCACCTTCTGCCCTCCCTTTTGAAGGCAGTTTGTCACTGCTCTGTCTTATTCACTTATTCCAAAAAGGATGTTTACTCTTTAGTTTTCTGCAAGTTACAGTGATACTGGTTAAAACCATACCTCTGAGTTTTTCCTGGTGAAAATGGGAATCTCCCAAATGTTAGAACTGGAATTTCTTCTTTCTGACAATATTGTCCTATGGTTTCTACAAATTTCAAAGGAAATACACTGAGGTGCTCAGCAATATGTTGTGGCAACACTGGACAGTCAGTAGCTTTATCCTTTAGTTTTTGTATTCAGGTACTTTGATGCTTTGAGTTATTTGGGGGTTTTTTTAATTAATTTTAAATGGTGTTAAAAAGGCCAAGTGAAACCTTATAGTGCCAGAAAAACGAGGGGGTTTTTTTGTGGGTTTTTTTAAGGGCTTTGGCTTTTGGTTTTCAGTATCCTGGTAAGTGAGAATCAGGATTGCCAAATTCCATTTTTGCACAAGCAGGAGACATAACTGATGAGGTGCTATGCTTGGTTTGTGTTAACTCCTCAGGTATTAGTATGAGGTTAGTGATAATTTGGGCTAACATATGTGCATGAGAAAGATGTTGAAAATCTTTGGTTAAGCTTGCAGAGGCTTAGAGGCGAATGGAAGAGCTGAAGATACTGATCAGTGAACAGGGCACTTCCCTAACTCAGGATGCCAAGAACAGTAAACTCACTGAAAAAAAAAAAAAAAACAACTTGATGACCTGGAAAATAAGATAAGCTTTAAAAATGTCAGATTACTGGGAGGTCTTGAAAGCAAATTAAATAAGATACAGTATTTCCTTACTTTGCAGTGGATTACAAAGCTGCTAAAGATTGATAACCACAAAATGACTGAAGGTATTTGAAGTTATCACTGGAAAGGGTGGTTTTTCCTTTGAACAGCACTTGCAAAATACTCAGTTCTTCGGAAAGCTGAAAATTATCTCTTTGTTATACAAAGGAACTTGGGTTTGGTTTATCCATGTGGTTGTTTCCTTCTGTTTGATGCCAGGATGCACATATGCTGGTTCAAAAGGAGCTAGCAAATGATGTATTAAATTTGCCAAAAAATGTGTAGGCAGATTAATTTGTGCCAAAAATCAGCAGTCAAATCAGCTTTATCATTAATTGGAATGAAAATCAGGTGTTCTTAGAACACCTGTAGTTCATGGAGCAGCAGTTGTTCTCAGGCAAAACCTAAAATTGACCTCTAAAAAGATAACAGGATGATATTTCTGGCCTGAGTCACTGTAACTGATGGAGGTGGTACAGCACAGTGTGCAACCCACTCATCACAAGTTTAATAAAAAGATTCTTCAAAGGCTTTGTTATCTCATAGATCAGAGTGTTGCTATTGGAGTTCCATGAGATTAAGGCTTCTCCTCTCCTTCATTGAGACATCACTGCTAATACCCAGCAGCAGCTTTTCAGATTGAGACATTTCCTAAAAGCAAAGTGCCGCTCAGCATCCTGCTGCTTCCTTGGCTGTGTGCACAGAGAGCTGAACTGAATCAGCCCCAGAGCTGAAGGAAAGCTCCCTGCTTTAGGTGGCAGTGCTTTGCTGCAACTTCTCTGTGCACAGCCACTCCCACTGCAGGTACAGGGCAAACCAAGAGTTTCCTTTCACAGCTACCAGTCAGCCATAACTGTCCTCTATGGGATCTTTGGCCCAGACTTGGATGAAGTAAAGATAAAACTCTGTGTGTTTCCTGAAATACTTCTTTCTGATAGAGAAGTCTGTGTATTCATTTTGTTCTGGTTCAGGTAAGGAAGCATTTTTTCATAGCTAAAATTGGGATTACCGATCTAATTCCTAAAACTAAGTTAACTTTTGCAAAAGTGTTTGAGTTTGTAACCAATAGATCTGAGCTGCGTGTCTAGAGGAATAGGAATGTTGTGACAGATCACTCAGTAAAAACAATGAGATTCACTGTTCTTCAAAAATGTAGTCATATAATAAGATCAGGGTTACATCCAGAGATAGGCAGGAATAACCACCACTGCCACATTCCACTTTAGCATTGTCACTGATCCAGTCCTGCAGATTCCACAGCTGCTTCAGAAACTACTTGGGAAGATAACAAAATCTGTCAAATCACAGTAGGGCTCCATTTAAAACAAAGTCCTTCCCAGTTTGGAGGACCTCTGGTCTAATTCTCAGGGTGAAGTTCTCTGAATCCAAAACCTTTTAAGTACCGCTTGCACAAATTGATGAGGAGAATTCAAGGATGTTATAGATGAAAAGAAATTTCTTGCTTGAGCAACTCTACTGAAATGGGAGAAATTTTAGGTGCATCAGCTCTCCCTTCTTGTGAAATCTATGTTGGTTTGCTTTTATCTAGATATCAGCAAACTTTATCTACCTTACTCAGCAGTGCTTTTAAAAGCATTACCCATTTATCTCACACTGTTTCATCAATTAAAAACTTGTGAGATTTTTCTCTGGAACATCTCTATGCTGACAGAATTGGAAATGCTGTGTGTGCAGCAAGCAATAAGTTTGGTAACGTTTTATGTGAGAAGTCGTAAACACCGAGGACTGCTAAGGAACCAAGTAGAAGGGATTTTACCATTTATTATTTTATAAATTTAGATTAAGAAATGGTAAATCTTGTATTATTGTTCTTAACTCCTCTAATACAGTTTTTAAAATGGAGTGAGAACTTAAAATGGATAAAGGAAAATATATTTTTTATAATGCACAGTTAATCTGTGGAACTCATTGCCATTAAGTTTCAGTGACTCTAAAGAGCTTAGCAGGATGTCTTTACTGGATTATCAAATGTATACCCTTTATCCATGCAAACATCACATTATACAAGACTTGGAGAAAAAGAAAAAAATAATATAAATTCTCATACTTCAGGACTAAGCCAGCTTCTAAATAATCAGAATTAGAATGAACTAATTTATGGCTTAGCTGTTTCAGGTTGACATTTTAGAAGTTTGTTTCACTTTCCTCTTCGGTGACTGTTTCCGTTTAATGGTGGTGAGGAGGAACTGAATTGCAGGAGCCCCCGGAATGTTTCCTGTACCCAGAGTGCACTCTGGAGCCTGGGCACTGATCGGCTCTGCTCAGTGTTTTGCAGGAATAAAGTGGTCTGTGTTCTGAGCAGAAGTTTCTGGGTAAGGTGGCCTTTGACCTCCTTGCAGTCATTAACCTCTCTGCATTTTTTCTCAAGCATTATTCAGTCACTTCAGGCTTTAGATTGGCTTTATTAGCTTACAAGTGTAGGGCCTGAGGGGATCTCAAAGTGCTCTCTTTGGCACTAAATATATGTACAAATTACACAGTTGGTTTTGTGGGTGTGTAAAATTAAGTCATCTTCCTTGTCATCTCCAATTGTCCTGCTGCCATTGGCTGCTGCTGTGCTGATGCACACTCAGGGAGGAGATCAGAGTCTCTGCTGGGTCTAAGGCCACATCAGCTTTTCTGTGTGTTTGTCACCAATTTCTGCCACTGGGATTTATCTGCTGTCTTGCACAGAATTGTGCTCCCTCAGCTTGGCCTCTAGACCTTACCCTAATTGAGGAATACACTCTCACAATCACTTTTTATAAGCATTCCACATTATCTGACTCATATTCATTGCTGTTTATTACTCACTGTAGTTGAGGAGGTGTGCTCTGAATAGAGGAAAGCACAGATCACACAATAGCTGTGATTCCAGTGTCCTCACCACAATTAACACACTACACAGGCAGCTTTCTGGATTCTGCCGTTCCCAAAAGACTGAGACAAGATAGACCACATGATCCTTTGGCGATGCTCCAGGAACTGTGAAGGAGGAGAGCCTGAAGGAAGGAGTTAGGGGCATTTGTCCCTGCAGAAAAATAACACTTTTAAAACAGTTTAGAGCTTGTGCACATGTGAATGACAAGTCTGTGAATTCAGTGGGGTGTTATCTGAAGGACAGTCATTTCTATGGCAAGTTCCTTTGCTGCACATAATCTCAGCTTCTTAGGAAAACAACCGTGTTCTCTGTGGGCAGAGAGCTCCTTCCTTCCTCCATTAACTGAATGGTTGTTTAGTTCCAGCCTCTTGTGCCCGAAGGAGCAGAGTTCTCTAAGACAATTAATTTCCTATGAAGTTTGGTTTTGAAATAAAAAAGGGAAAAGAAAAAGACTTGGACGGAGGAGACTGCACCCACTATGGTAGAAGCTAAATATGTGCTCTTATGCAAGGCATCAAGGAATCCATCTTGGCAAAATATCTATAAATATCCCAAATAAGGAGACAGCTTTAAGTTATCACTTGCTACCAACAAACAGATAAAAAGTAATACAAAATCAGGCTTTAATGGTTCCAATCTCAGAGAGCTGCTTGTTTATCAGCTGCTCTTCTTTTCTCGAAAACTGGTTGTTTTAACTGTTTAGTTCATGAAGCAAAAGCAACTGGGAATTTGGTTCTTGTAGCTCACTGAGTGAGGATGGTTTCCCCTTCTGTTCCTCCTGTGTCCTGCCAGTGCTGATGAAGGGTTGCTGGGTCTCTGCACTGCGTACATGAGCTTGCTT
Source organism: Platyrinchus mystaceus (assembly GCA_035041135.1). NCBI lineage: Eukaryota > Metazoa > Chordata > Aves > Passeriformes > Tyrannidae > Platyrinchus > Platyrinchus mystaceus. The sequence continues at coordinate 20,364,290 of JAWWLV010000018.1, read as the reverse complement.
GCTCAAGATACTGGGAAGCATTTCCCCATGGATTTCATGACCTGACATCTAACTGCTGGGGTTGAAAATGTATTCTTTTGAGGCAGGGAATACAGATTTGAGATATCCGCTTACTTTTAACAGGAGGTTGGTCTTAGTTCTTAAAAACTCCTCTTGAAACTTGAACGTGCTTTTCCTTAAGCAATAACATGACTAAGGCCATAGCTGTCATTCCAGAGCAGTGATGTAGCAGCCTGTGCACTGGATTTCTGTCAGGGAGGCAGTGGAAGAGTTAAGGAGGCAGGGCTGGGGCTGCCTGGCTTCCCGGGGCTCTTTGGCAAGGCCCAGCCCCAAGGTAAACATAAGGTGCAGTAGGTGTATCACTGTGCAGAGTTCAGCCCTTGCTCACAGCTTGCACAACTTGTAGCACACCAGAACACTGTGGAATCAATGGCTCGCCAGAGTTTCAAGACATGATTAAAAGACTCAAGAAGGCCCTGAAAGAATTTCCTTTAATGGGGAATTGTGTGAGTGAGTACAGTGGGTGAGTTGGTATTTTTTTTCTTTCTTCCTTTCTAGCTGTTGGTTTACTTTGGCAAATGGCTTCTGAGCTTAGGTTTAGTGTATGTGCTTGCATGTGACTGGTTTGGAGAATGAGTATGTTCTGTACCTCACCAAACAATACTAAAAAAGTTACTGTGAGATGTGATAATTCCTGGTTTGTGGCAATGACAGAGCTGTAAAGCTGTTAGAATCTATTTCTTCTTAAAGAAAACATTCCTGTTGAGGAATGCAGGTATGTATATTATTTACAGCATTTACAAGTCTTCAGTGAAATTTCTCCTCATCTTGAGAGCCTTGTTACTGCTTTAATTTTATATGTGCTTTCCTCTGAAATTACAGTAAGTTAACTCTTTAATGTGGATATATTTATGGCACATGGAATGTTCTTCACACCATTCCTATGCATGGTACTAAAACGGAACAAAAAAAAACCGTTTTGCTGATTAGAACTTATGCCAGTTTTTCTCTTTTACTAACAAGTTCTAATGAGTTTGGTTTGTGTCAGCCTGCAGTTAAAATTCACGAGTCTGAGCAGAAACAGCATGTGCACACTGCACCGCCGTGCAAGGGGCTGGCATGTTCTAACCTTTGTGGTCAGGGATTGCTACAGGATTGTGTACAACCATTTCCAGGATTTGGGCTTTGCCATAGAGACAAATATGCCTATAATTTATGTTAACTCTCTCGGGAAGTTTTAAATCTTTACCACAAAAAAAATAAGTGTCTGTACAGACACATGATGTGGTGATCGCCTTTCGGTGGAAGTGTGTTGCTCCTGCCCCTTATGGAAGTCACAAGTAGTTAAAATTCTTGGTGTTGAATTTGATCAGGCTATAGTAATGAGAACTAGAGAACAGCACATTTGGCTGTAATGAGTATTTGTTTCTGTGAGTGAGAGAATGTAAAGGCATGGAAATACTTTTGGTCTAACATGTTTTTGTGGCATATTATTGATAATTGCTGCTATATTTTCAATAGGATTGGGGGTTTTATTAAATCTGGGACATTTTTTCATACATATAATTCATAATTTTTAAATTATACTGCAATAAATATATCCATGGAAACCTATTAAATGCACAATTTTCAGAGTTTTGTGCTGTAAGTCATCACAGTTCGATTGAAACTTCCTAGGTAAGAGCAGGCACAGAGGGATGTCTTCTTGGCCTTTTGCAGTTGGCCTAATGCAGGTGGATTTTAATCATGGCTTAGATGAGGCGTATTGGCCAAAGTGTCGGTTCCCAAAATCCTCCCAGTATACGAAAATGTATTGTCAAAGTTTTATGCATTTTTTGGGACTTAACCCCCCTTGCCATACCTTGTTATCGTTGGTTAAAGCATAATTGTTCCAAATTGTAAAAAGCATCTTAAACTCTGCTGCTGTCCTGAGTCCCACACGTTTTACCCGGGGTCATGCCGACATATGTATGTGCACGGATGTTGACTGCAAGCCAAGCTGTAAAACATGTTATTATACCTTGATATCAAAGGCATGAATTATTATATTCCCTGTATTATTATAATTAGTATAATAGTAACTAACATGTTACTATTTCAGTCACAAGTTGTTCCTTCTCATGAAGGAAAACTGTAGAAAACTGTTCTTGAAAAAGGAGGGTGAAAGAACTTGTTTCTTCACCAGTTCATTCCCCTTCCTGAAGATCCTTAATGCCTAATCTGGCATTTTGCCAGTGGAATCTCATACCCAGCCTTGGTCTCCAGGTGATTTTGTTCTGTTTGTTTCAGTCAAGTGCCCGATGACACGACCCTGGAGGACTTGTCCCCTCGTGTCCCCAGAGCCGTGTTTGTGAAGCAGGACAATGGTGGCAGCGCCTCTGTCATTCCAGTGTCGTCCGCACGTCCTCCACAGGGAGAGGAGGAAAAAGAAGCAGCTCCACGTTCTCCCAACTTAAATACCTGCAGTGCCACATACAGCAATTTAGGTAAGTGTGCTCTCACAGAAGAAAATATAAATGGGATCAGATTTTGGATACCTTTCCAGGCTGTGAAGAACCTTTTCTTCTGAACAGCTCAATACACCTTCATAGGCTAACTTTTTAATATTGATTTATAGAAAATAAAGTTATGTTGTCTCCTTCTGTGATCACAAGAAAGTGAAGATTTAATAAACTCAAAGGTTTGTTCTCCTGTAATTTAAAACAGCCTTTTGATTGATCCTAGTGATAAACATCTCAAATGATTATAAAAGACACATTGTTTTATCCGTTGGGAGAAATGTTGTCAAAGAGGTTTAAAATACAGAGCAAATGACCTAATTTCTTAAGAAACAGTAAGTAGATGTCAATAATTTTCCAAACTTCAGCAAAAGATAGCACTTTTTATTTTAGAGCATCAGTAACTGCTACTATATTTGTAATCATCTTTTGCTGACTGAAACCTTTTTTATCCTAGTCTGAGAGTTTACTTCTGCTCCTTCACAATAAGATATGAATGTCCTGTCATTACTGAGTTCCTGACTCACAGTAAAAAGATACATGGATGCAGTGCTTCTCTGGAAGATAAGGGAGCAGCACAAATAAGCAGCTCCTGATATCCAGTATAAGTATTATCACCCTAAATTTTGAAGCATTTTGAAGTACTGTGAATTGAGGGATATCTGTGAATTGAGGCAGATTTCCTAGAAGAACGAAATCTTTCATTTATTTACATTCCAGAATATCTGAATACATGTTTTTCAGTAACACTCCAATCCTGTAAACACACCAACTTCTTAAGTGCTTGGCCAAGAGTAAACTGACTGCCTGGAGATGGCTCCCGAGTACAGGGGGTTTGGCATGTCCACACAGGTTTCAGGGATCAAGGACTAGATTTTAAACCCCCAGGTGCATACATTCCTTAGACACTCAGTGATAGTGTTGCATTTTTTTGCTTGACTGTGAATTAGTGGTGAACTTATTAGTGTATTCTGCTATTAAAACATTCTTTAGATATTGTTTATGAGGCATAAAGTGGAAAATACCCCACCCAAGAGCAATACTAACATCTACCAAGAAACTCTTCCTCTGAGAAGGAAAACTAAAATTTATATTTTTATGGTGAATTACTCAAAGGTCTAATGAGCTGTTTTCATTTTAGTGAGATATATATCTGTATCTGTATTTTCTGTATTTAGGAGATAGCTCCACACAGGCAGAATTCAGGCTTCAGGTGTAGCTACCTCAGAACTACTTAGAGCACATTTAGCCCATGCAGTAAAATACCATTAAACACTGGAATGGGTCACCCAAAGGAGTTGTGGAATCTCCTCCATCTGTGGAGATCCTCAAAACCTGACTGGACATGATCCTGAACAACCCACTCCGGCTGACCCTGCCTGAGCATCTCAAGGGATCCCTTCCAACCCAAACACTGTGGTGATCCCTTCCATCAGTCCTGGGTTGTGTTACTGCTGTTCCAAAGTTTGAATATTCCCTCTTAAAATCACATAAAACTGAACCCCTTGGCATTTTATTCAAAATCTTCTCACCCTTGGGTCACTTTGAGCTTTGCTGTCACCAGAGTATATTTTAGGTTATGAAAGAGTTAAGTCAGCTTTAAGGCTTGCCTAGGTCTGGCTCAGCCTGGCTGCCTGTTGTTAGGAGCAATGCTTCCCTAAATGGCACTGAGTTCTCTGGCTGCCATTCAGAGCTCTTCTGGTTTATTCAAACAGCCTCACTTTCTAGTTCAGATGGCAACAGAGAGATTTCTAGGCGGGCACAGAGAATAAGTCCTGCTTGTTTTCACATCTTGCATCACCTAGGCAGCAAAATCTTATCTTTGGTAGTATTAACAAATACTGGTATGTGAAACTGGAAGAAAGGATAATATGAGAAGTTACACCACATTTGACTCTTGCTTCAGCTGCAATTGGAGCTACATAGTGCAGTTTGGAGTTTGTAAAATACACCATGTGAACATCTCAATTGTGCAGCGTAATGCACAATATTAATTTTAAATACTAATCTGATGCATATTCTGTGCTTTTTATTTAAAAGCAGATAATATGTTACTGCTTTGCTAAATGTCTAATCGTTAGTTCTGACGTGTCACGTGAAAGTTCATGAACAGAAATAATTGCAAGCTTTGGGAAATTGTCCTCTGCAGTCAGGCAATACTTTATATCAGGTACTGCCCTCAAATATATTTGGGTTGGCCTTCCAAGAGACAAATCTTACAAAACAGAGGATTCTCCTCTGGGAATCAGGTACAATATAAAAGACTTGAGACTTTTAAGAGGTCCCACCATGATGATAAGATACTGTTCTCCACTGTATAAACAGAAGAAAACTTCAATAGGAGGAGAGAGGTTCTGCGTATCTCATTTTTAACCTGCAACTGCTGTGGTCACAGCCAAGCCCTGGTGCCCACAATTTGAGAAGAATGTTTAAAAAAACTGTGCAGGCTCTAAAGAAAAGCTTTGCGAATGCCTTGTATTGTGGCAGGCACTTCATAGGGACTAATTCATGAAACTCAATGTGTTAAGCTTATCAAAGAAGAGTCTGGCTTGATCGTGGTGTGGATGCTCATGTGGTGAGTAGAACTGTCATTAGGGATACCTCTGGTATCAACTGATTTAACAAAATCCAGGGGCTGCCAGCTGAATCAAGATGCAGAAACAAATGTTCAACTGTGTAAGATAGGGCCTGGATATTTCTTTTTGTAATGGGTGCCTTTATTGTAACACAAGTTAATTCAGGTAAGCCCTGTAGCTGATGATAAGGAAGATAATAGACTAGATAATTAAAAGCCGTTCCTTTACAAATCTTTAAATTGTTCTGTCTTTGTCTGAATTTGTTGGGGAAATAGAGTTGATTGAATTTGCCTCGTTGTAAGTAGATTAAGGTATTCTCAATATGCTCAGGATAGTATTTCTGTCATTGAAAAAAGAATAGGTTATTTCATTATCAGCGACTTTCCTCTTTACACTTAAAGAAATGGGCAAAAAGGAGGCCAAGTTTCCAGGTTTTGTGACTGGAAAAAAATCCCAAATCCCAGCATCTGCCATGGAGCATTGCCCCAGTCAGTGACTCAGACCAGGGCAGTGTGCTTGAGCCAGGCTGTAAATAAGGTACTGAAATCACTGCTGACTAAAACTGACAGTTCAGTGACAGACAGTGATTGTAACACCAGTCTGGTGCATTTTGTGTAATATATAATTAGCACAGGTAGTATCTTCAGCGTGGTGTAATGGAGGGTGGGCAGCAGGACCTGCCAGGTCACCCAGCAGACAAGCTGAAGCTTCTCAGATGTGCAGCCCATTGCTGGAGATCTGTGTCCACTCTCAAATTATGGCTGAGAAACTGGATGTGCATCACAAATGTTACTTAACAAATGTTAACTTTCCTCTCTGTGACATATCTCATCGTTTTGGTAAGATTTTCATCTATTAAGTTAACAACAAATGAGTAAACAACTGCGTGTAATGCAGGATTTCATGGAAAACTGTGTGCTGTACAGTGTTATGGAACAGTGGTGTACGTGTGCAGCATTTGTTGGAACCGGGGCTGTGCAATATCCTGTGAGCTTTTGCAGTGGTTGGAAGGCACCTTATACACTTGTGGTTTTTTTCAGGGTTTGGTTATGTTTATCAGTAGGAGGGATGTCAGATTTGATAGGTTCACCCGCTCACATAAACAGGCTGCAGTGAAAAGCCTGATGATAAATCAGTTACCCAGAAAAATAAAATTTAAATGCCTTTTTCAGAGCTCTTTTAGAGTTTCAGACCTCTGCATGGTGTCTAGAGACTTAAGCATTAATATTTAAATAGTGTAGTGAGATTTTGTAATGGAAGATGTTATTGAACCATAGAATTATTTAAAGCTCTCTACAAGGCTGCTGTCTATAAAGAGTTAAATTTTTTCCTGTCATTGAGCAGTCTGGAATCCACTTCAAAGCTCTCTGCAACTGGTAGCCTAATATTGTGCCTTTTCATTTGCCTCCCAAGAGTGTGGCTAAGGCTGAACCTTGCAATGTTGGCGAGCCTGTGCAGTAGGTAAGGAAACAATGGTTTTAGGCATGCAAGGGGAGAAGGAAAGGATAGGCAAGAAAGAGAAACAAATACATTGCCAGTAGTTCTGTGCAGAAGAATATTATTGTGCCTTTGACAGGGACAACGTTTAAGAGAACTTTTTTCTTGCTAGGCAATGAATTTATGGGCCATGAAGTTTCCTGCCTCAGGAAAGCTGAGCTGGAAAGACTGGCCCAGTGGGTATGAAAGAAATGTGCAGTGTTGAGAACTCAGCACAGAAACAGCGCAGACGTGAAGCTTTTCAACTGGGTAATACAGATGGGTAGATTTCAATATGGAAAACTTGTGGGGAGAAATGACACTGTAACGTGGCATGTTTGAGAAACTCATTTTCCTCAGCTGAGAATACTTGAAACAGTGACTACAGAATGACTTGTACATGCAGTTCTCTGGATCCTGCCACCACCTCCAGATTTCTGCAAAAAATGCTTCTGGCTATGAAAACCTTCTCCAGTTCTGTTTTGATGTCACAGTTCCAATGGAAAAGCAACACTGGTTGCAGCCTCAACACCCTCTTCTGTACGAATGGCTTTTGGAGGGCAGGGCTAGTAAAGCAGAAAGAAAACAAGAGAATCGAGCAGTACCACTGCTATAAATCTTACCTTTCTTGGAAGGGCTGCTGCTGCTTCAGATGTGTGTCTTGCTCTCAGTTGTTTTCTTGTTGTCCCTCTCTGGCTTCTGTGAAGTCCTTGGGTTAGCAAGTCCTCCTGCAATAGTGTCCTCTCTCACACCCCAGCAGTCAGGCTGTCTCAGCACAGTGGGGAAGAGGGGAAGGATAAAAAAACAGGCAAGTGATCTTTAACACAGTGCTGCTGGGGAGGAGTACATAGGTCACAGATTTGGTAAGAGTAAGTAGTTGTGGAAGAGGGCACATGTTTGAGTGAGTAAGAAAACTGGATATGAAGTAGAAATGAACTTGTCTCAGGACTAAGTGAAAGGCTGTGGTGTCTGGATATGTGTCTGGCATGCAGACATCAATTCTGCTTTTGACTCTAAATCCAACCACTCTGCACCTCTGCGAAGGGGACCTTTCTGACAGAGCTCCTGTCCTGCCTGACTGGCACCAGGGTCAGTGAGAGGCAGAGCTGCCACTGCAGAGCTGCAGTACCGAGAGCACAAAGGAGCAGTAGAGTCCCCTGAGTCCCTGAGTGTTAAATTTCTTTAAGCAACCTTGAAAATGATTTGCAGTCTTCCCTGAAGATCAGGTATGTACACAGCTGATAGAATTTCCTGCTCCAAATTCGCTTTTTTAAACATTGGGAGAGCCAGGCTTATCATTAAATCCGTAAGGTTCTTCTGAGGGTTTCTGGAGCTTAAACGAAAGATAGAGATTGTGATGTTGTCCTCTTGAAATGACTGAAAAGAGAATGATTGTTAAAAAAGCAGGAGGCAAGGCTGTTGTGTTTGTGGATACATATAAAAATACAATCCTCTTTGATCTTCTGAAATCAGGAGTTCATTTCAGCATTCTAACCCAGCATTCCAGGTTTTTGTGCATCCTGGCCAAGTGGATCTTGGATTCTCTCATATTCAGAAAAACTGGAGCAACATATCTTAAAAAGTAAAAGAAGTTATCTTTTTTTTTTTCATAGACTGCAAAGTCATTTATTATTAATAATGGACTGAAGTGATGTAATTCAAATCTGAATCTGAGATCCCCCAGTTTGGTTCAGCATTCCAGTTCAGTCCTCTCTTTACAAGGATTGGTGGGCAATCCTTGTGTTAGGTTAACAGCTGAACTCAGTGATCTGAAAGGTCTTTTCCAGCCTAAACAATTTTATGATTCAGCACGTTATAAACAGTCAAATAGTCCGAGTGTCTGTTCCCTTATTAGAAAAGATGCTCCACTGCAATTATTGTTTTCATGTCTACTGTGTTGCAACTGTAAAAATTGGCTTCCTACCTTACCATGATAGTGAACCTCCCAGGAGTAGCAGAAAGCTTATAAAATAATTTCTCTGAAAGTAGCAGTTGATTATTGAGAGTGGAAAGATCTCATTTTGATATGAGTAACAACTGTTTAATTGTCCCAGAGCAGCAAGTTGGTCATTTGTATTATCTGTTTATTAGTTTCTGTTCTCCATTATATTATTGTCATTTATTTATTCTTCATTTCCAAGGACTCTGGCACTTACAAAAGATAATTGCCCTCTATAAAAGCCATCCAAAGCACATGACAGGAAGTTTATCTTCCCTGGATTCACACAAGTGTCTGTCTGAAAGCAGTCTGTCAGTGGGAATTCTGTGCTTGTGTGTCTGTAACCTGCTGTTTGGGATTTCTTGACTGAAGCTGGATCAGGTTATCTATGAACATAATATTGCCCACAAAGGCACCCATGGCAAGAGAGAGAGGGAAATGTATTAGAGAAGTTACCGCTGGGGGAGGGGGTGTGAGTTTTAAATTGTAGGGTGAAAAATATTCCTGTCAAAATACGACCCTATTCTCGATGGGGACACACCTGTCAACTTGAGTGAAAATAGGCCTAATTTCCTTGTTTCCAGCTGGTGAATCTGCTGGGGCAGTCCTGACTTCCCAAAGTGACCACAAAAGTATCTACACTACATTATTGTGTCTGAAGGTTCCTGGTTTCCATTCTGAAATAAGATTTTCAGTCTCTCTAGCACATTTCCCAATTTATGGGAATTTATGGACTGCTGTCTACCCGTAGTTTTGGCACATCTGAATAGGAAGTGAGGAATAGTATTAGGGTTGAGTGCAGAAGGAATTATGGGAGGCTGGGTGTTATTGCTGGAACTGGACTTCGGCCGAAGTGCCAAATTGATGTTTGGTTTTTCCTTGCACTTCTTGTCATTAATGGGATGGGAGGTAAAATAGCAGCACTGCTGGCACTGACACTGATGTTAATTTATATATCCAGAGCCATATCAGGACTGGCTGGATGTAATGACATGTATGTGGTCATTTTGCTTAGTAATTAGTTCATCTTTTCATATATGTGTTTAGGGGGTTTTTTAATATTGGGAGGGTCCTAGTCAGCTTTATTTTTTGCCGTAAACTTCTTTGCAGAGCACAGATATGAGCAGCAGATGCAAAGTACTTTAATCTTCTGTTACTGTTGTCTTATTCCATAGGACAGTCCAGAGCAACCATGATACCTCCAAAACAGCCGAGGCAACCGAAGGGAGCTTTGGATGATGCCATTGCCTTTGGAGGACTATCAGACCAGGAGACAATGAACAACTTGCAGCCAACACCACCTCCACTGCCAAAGAAAACAATTTTGAGAGCTAACACAGAGCCTACTCCCAGAGATCTTCAGAAGCAGGCTCTGGAGAACAACCTGTGCATCATGGCCAACCCCACCTATGACATTGACACCAACTGGGAAGCAAGCAGTGCCTGCTCTTCCGTCAGCCTGGAGCTCAAGGTCCTGGACAACGAGTCTGGAGATTCCTTGGACAGGCCTACGGAAAAACTAAGGGCAACCACGTCGGCAACTAACAGTGTTTCCAGCCTAACCACTATCAGTATTAAGGACCGGTGCTCCAACAGCATGGAGTCTCTGACAGGGAGACACCTCTCGCAGGCCAAGCAGGGCAGAGGGGTCCAGAAGCCGCAGAGACAAGCACTTTATCGCGGGATCGAGAACCGGGAGGAGGTGGTGGGTAAAATCCGGAGCCTCCACGCCGATTCCCTGAAGAAGCTGGCACTGAGGTGTGAGGATCTGTTCATGGCCGGGCAGAAGGACCAGCTGCGCTTCGGAGTGGACAGCTGGTCGGACTTCCGGCTGACCAGCGACAAGCCGTGCTGCGAGGCTGGAGACGCCGTCTACTACCCGGCTTCTTACGCCAAGGATCCTCTCAACAACTACGCAGTCAAGGTAAGAGGGGTCCGAGGAACGGTAACCCCAGGCATCGGTGACAAAGTGTGACAACCAGCACGCTCTGCAGCACGTCCAGTAGGGACAGGCCCTACAAACTGGGGGTGCTGCCCGCAGCAGCGCTCTGTGAAAAGTAAGTTGCCCAAAACACAGGCTCTTGCTTCTGTCAAGAGCCATGGGTGGCATTGGTATCTGCTGTTTAATTTCATGTTTTTATGGCAGTTCTAAAATTATTGGAACAAAATTAACCCATCTCGGTCTCTACCATTGTTTAATGACATTTTGAAAGAAAAGCTGTATTATCTTAACATGGGTAAAACTTACAATGAAAAAAATCCTTTTGATTCATCTGCATGGAGATGAACTTAAATCATCACTCTTAGTTAGGAAAGATTTCCTAAAAATTGAAAATTTTCCATTTTCAGAGCCAGGTGATTCTGAGTGTAAGTTCTAGGCTAATATATCTCTTATGTTCCCATACAGGGTCTTACATTTTCACCAGTGTGCCTTACCAGCCTTTCAAAAGCTCTGTGTTGCCTTATAAATTCTTCAGCTAACACATTAAAGAAATAAGATTTACTAGATTTATTGCTAATATATTAATGCTTAGTTGGCAGCTATCTCACTAGATGTTGTACTTTATGGACTTTTATATTGGTAGTTCTTCCTGAGCACTGTATCTGCATTTCTTGATGCTTATCTGGTAGGAAGATAGTGAGAAGGACAGCTGAGACTCATAGCTCTGTCAGGCTTCCTGTATGACCTTGAGTAAATCACTGAACTTCTGACTCCTCCTTGTTGAAACTGAGATAAAACATTTATTACCCAGCACAGATGTGTGAGGCCTGATGGGTTATTCCTTACAGAACACGTTGACATTCTCACAAGGGTGGTGCTTTACAGGAACAAAACGTTGTTACCACTCCTGCATGATTGTTTGCAAGTAAGATACGAAAAAATAGAAGGTAAGATTGGTGCAACTGATACATTTTTCTGAAATGTGAAAAGGCATCTTTTTAAGGAAGATTTCTGGGCATAACCATTTATATTTTATTAATTATTAAGGACCTCAAAAGATGTGAAATGAAATATGGATTCTTGAAATACGGATGTTGTTGGCCAGTGGTACAAAGTGGTCAAGAAGGAACCAGACCATGAATATGTGTCTGGCCAACAGCTCTGGTTGCAGAATCAGCACTCTGGCGTTACTCATTACTGGCTTGGATTGTTTTGTTTTATTTAATACAGGGCCCAACGCGGTGTTTTCTATAAAGGCAGGTTGGAGTTAGCACTAAAGTGACACCTCTTTGCACATCACATCTGTGCCTTTAAAGCATTCCCTGACTGGCAAGACCTGTTGTTGTTTTGTTACCTGCTGTCCTGCTAAATGCATCTCCCTTGTAGAAAGGCAGTGAGAAGAAAGAACATCAATGTAACATGGTCAAATATGTGCTAAATTTTCCTTTTCGTAAGTCAGATGTCTTAAAAATACTTCTCAGACTAACAACGTTTATTGCACCGTAGGAGATGTGACTGAAGTGTCCACAAAATATCCTTGGGCTCGAGGTCACCACAAGCTGTTGTGCTGTTACAATGAGAGGAAAAGTTACTCTGGAAAATACCTTCTCAGGCACTTAATGTGATAGAGGGTAGTTGATCTTTTACTTACAAGCCATCAGTCCAGGCTCTGATTTGTCCAAAAGCTCATAACAACAGATTGCTATTACGTTACACAGAGATTTGGGGAATTTAGCTTTAACAAATATGCCAGTTTTTACTACCATGGGTGTTTTTTGTGTGAGCCAAATTGCATAATAATCTACCTTCAGTAAATCAGCTACGTCTTCCTGCCATTTTAAATCCCTCGTCCCCAAAACAGGATGGAAAAAACAGTGAGATGTGCCTGTTGAATCCAAAATATGGTCTTCCTGTTATTTTGGACTGAGTCTTAGAAATGCATTTTGAAAGTGTACGTGGAGCCACATCTTCAGGCAGTGTGAATTTATGTAGCTCTTTTAAGTTTTGCAGAACTACCCACAGGAACACTGGCTAACAGTTCAGACAGTTCTTAAGTTCTATGATTTTAATATTAGATCTGAGAAAAAATGTGATAATGAGATTTTATAATTAATATTCTCTTCATAGAAAACAAGAGATTGACCCCCCCAAACGGTGTTAATGGTCTTAATGCATAAATTTTTAAAAAAACTTAATATTCTAGCTCCAAAAATAGAACTACAAAAGCACTGTTAAAAATTCAGCTTGAACCATTTGACTACTGCTGAATTAAATTTAGAAGAATGAACCTTTTGTACAGATGAACTTTTACATTCTGGGGATTTCTGATAAATTTGGTGGAGAATGAGCACAACTTGTTCTGTTGGGGTGGATATTAGAGGAAATGTTTATAGAGATGTGTTGTATTATGCTTTTTGCTTCACTCTCACCTAATCTTCTAGTAAACACCCTGTGCAAAAAAGGTGCAGGAGGCCATGTGGAAATTATTTTGACTGAAACATTATAAAGAAAACCAGTACATAAGCCGTGATCAGAAAATTACTTTGTCAAATGGAAAAATAAAAGCTGCCTTACAAGAAAGGTTTCCAAAAAATTCCAGACCCCGAGGTGGTTTTTTTTTTCACTAAGCAGTTGGTAGATGGGACAATATGGATAAACATTCCCCTGAAACCACAGTCTTACCAGTAATTCCAAATATGTGGTGGAAAGGTTACAGTGAAGTAAAAGCAGCAGAGCAGCAGCTCTTTGTACACAGGAGACTGGGTGAGTTCAGTGCTTCCTGTCCCAACAGGGCCCAATAACGCAGTGATGTCACAGGGATCCTTTTTATTAAAAAAAAAAAATAAATGTATGACTCAGAATGAGTAATAGACAAGGTTGTTTCGTCAGTGACATAAACTACTTCCACTTTCAATATTAAACTCTCAAGGAAAACACTGTCCTGCATCTCAGACTGACACGTGATTCTGAGGCCACAGGGAACAGCAGAGCCATAAAACCCAGCTGGGCTCGCTCTGCCCCAGGCACGTGTTGCAATGTGGTTCATTAGAACAGGAATTGCAAGGGTGCAAACAGCTGAAAAAGAGCAGTTAAAATTTATTGCTTTGATTGCTGCAGGACAAGCAGAAGTTTTTCTAGCAGTAAAACCTGAGGATTTCTTGTAAGGTTCCTGTCCCAGCTGTAAAACAGAGCAATGCAGAAGTAAATAGTACTGGGCTGAACCTGGCTGACAGTTTCCTAGTTGCAGCTGACAATTATTTTCTAGTTATGTTTAGTTTGTCATAGTGTGCTAAGGTGTTTTTTTGGTAGTTCAGTTTCCTGGTGGAGCTTCTTGACAGAAGTGTTATTAAAGGTCATCCCAGAACTTCATCCCTCAGATCAAAATAAAATGTACGTTCAACTTTGAGCCCATCCCAAGTTTAGTCACAGCAGAATAGAATTCTGTATTTTGGCACATGGTTAAAAACTCAAAGCTCTGTTCCAAGGCCAGATCAAGAAAATGAGGTCAATCAGATATCAAACTGGCCTCCTTGGAAAACAAGGTTGTGCCAGGAACAAGCTATCAATTTGGGATTAGCAAGCTTTCATTCTACACAGAATTTCATTTGCAGTTGTCCCTTTGTGCAATACAACAAAGTAGCACAGATGGTGCAGTCTTTGTGATCTTCTGTGTTTCTCATTTTCAGCACTTGTAAATTCATTTCCCACAATATTCATCGTGCTTTAAGTTCACTGATGCCCTGTAAAATGCATAGGACAGAGTGGAAATGAGATTCCCTGCTGGAGAAGTGAAAGTCAGCTGATGGCACAGTAGGCTATGGGACTCATAAAGGAAAAATAAAAGCTAATGCAGAGCAGTTTGTAGAAGCTCTGAAACATCCAAATCTTGCTCCTTGGGCTGGGAGCAGGGGGGAAAATTGAAATGGCAGGATATAAAGAAACCTGCCCTGTCCCTGTAAGCATGGCAGAAGTTTAGTTCATATGGATGCATTAAAGATACATGATGACAGTGCGTTCCAGTGAAAAGGAAAGTGGAGACTTTCCTTTCCTTCCTACTTGTGCCTCTCCTTTTTTCTCACTGCTTTCTTGCATCATAAGGAAGGGCTTTTTACCAGCATTGCTTCATCTTTTGAACAACCAGCTCTTTATCAGCTCTAGAAATAAGGCTGGCCAGGCCCTTATCAACACCTTCCCTTCAGCTGTTATCACATACCATATCTCCATAGCTCAGCTGGATGTAGCTCATTAAAGCAAAGGATAAAGGACTGACTGATCCTACTTTCGTTGGTGTTAGAGTATTTTCACCCTTTTTTTTTCCTCTACCAAAAAATAGGTATTCCATATATTATGTATGTAAAAGGCAACAGGATTTCTCTATTTTTTGAGTGGACAGCTGGAACAGACAAAAGCTTTAAAAATGCAAAGGAAAAACTGGGCTGTGCCTTTATTCACAGCTTTGACACAGCATTACCCATCACAAACAGAACAGCAGCTCTGGGTGCACTCTTTAGCAGCTCATCACAAGCAGTCCAAAGCACTTGTTAGGAGGCCATCAAATGTATCAGCTTGTTCTCTAAATCTTTTCAAATTTAAGTACAGATACAGATTTTGGTCCTGTAACTTCCATTAACTCCAACCATTTGGAAAATTAGAAATCTTGGTCGTTCAGGTGATAGTTTTAGGTGATGGTGAAGTTATTCCAATACAAAATGCTTGGGTGACAATGATTACCCACTGATAGTATTAAGCATTAATATTCACTACTCCATTGCAAAATGGTAATATAAAAGAGAGTTCCAAGTAGAAGCTGCAACTCAGAAAATGATCAATCATAGAATCATAGAATTAACTGGGTTGGAAGAGACCTCCAAGATCATCAAGTCCAACCCTTGATCCAACCCCAC
>JAWWLV010000018.1:20329298-20348347 GCA_035041135.1 Platyrinchus mystaceus | reverse complement strand
CCAGTCTGTCCAGGTCCCTCTGCAGAGCCCTCCTGCCTTCCAGCTGATCGACACTCCCTCCCAACTTGGTGTCATCTGTGAATTTGCTAATGGTGGACTCAATCCCCTCATCTAAATTGTCAATAAAGATATTAAACAGGACTGGTCCCAGCACTGATCCCTGGGGAACACCACTGGTGACCGGCCGCCAACTGGATGCAGCCCCGTTCACCAGCACTTTCTGGGCCCGGCCATCCAGCCAGCTCTTAACCCAGCACAGAGTGCCCCTGTCCAAGCCATAGTACAGGAAAGTACAAATAGTACAGGAAATAAATAAAATTTGAATTCTATAAACTGTCTTTGAACAGATCAATAAGAAAACTAAGTTTGTCTCCACTGCTTTCAGTACATTTTCCCCGTTCTAACCAGATATTTGTAAATCAGAATCTGAACACTGCAGTGTCAAACTCCAGGATGTACCTGAAGAGTAGCCTCTTACAGGGACATCAGATTACTGCAGCTCTGTTTTCTAGAAACTGCTTTATGAATTCAGGCAGGTGTCTGATTTGTTATGACACCCCAGGTTTGGGTGCTGCCTCCAGACTGCCCAGCTTTCCCTTCCCCTTGGCAATCCCAAAGTGCCTGGTGTACAGTTTTTGGTGTTTGTGTAGTCAGCGATTTAATCAGCCAGAAATAACCCATCTGCCTCCTCCACTTCTCACTTCGTGGTGTTTGTAAACAAAAGGCAAGAAGCTGAAAATGCATCTCTAATCACATCTCTCTTTGTAGATACTGCATCCATGTTTGGGCACCCATCTACTTCTCTGCATTAAACAAGAAAACTGTCTAAAAGCCATCACTATTGGGCGTTTGTGGGATTAGATATTTTTTCCCCCTATTGGTTATATTCCTTAGCAGCAGAATAAGGAAGAAAAACCTCTTTTCATGAATGCAGTCATTTTTTTATTGGTTTTAATCATAACATTATTTAATATTTAATTTCTGGTTGATAATTTAAATTCTGTTTTATTGATATGAAGAGTCTGAAACAAAAACATCTTTAAGGACTGATATTGGGGAAAGTTTGGCCCTGCTGTGGCTTCAGAGTGGACACTGAACAATGGAGTTGATAGAACTTCTTGCCCCTGGGAAGTGTTCCAAGCAGAGCTGAGCTTTGTGTATAATGATCCTTGGAAACCCAGCCCTTACTTCTCCTACCTTTATTCCTAATCCTCTGACTATTGTTGCTCTTTCCTGGATTCTCCCCATTTATTATATCTTTTTGAAGGGTGGTATAATGAATGTAATATTCCAAGTCTTGATTCCTTTGCTTTTCTTTTTCTGTAGGCAAGGAGAAATCCTTCCCATAAGCTTTAAAAAGGGCCTTGTATTCACCAAATTGAGAAGTACATATTGTTTTCAGAGCAAATACTTTTGTGGATTATATATTCCTAACAGAACATTACCTTTAGCTGGCAGGTGGCATTAGAAATCCTCTGTAGATCAAATATAGTGCAGTAGCTAAAGCCAAGTGTGGCTTTCAACTTTTTTTTATCAGCAAGTAAGCTTGACCTTAAAATTAAACTCTTTCAGAATGAGTTTGTTGGTTTTGTTTGTTTTTTTTTTAATTATGTCAGTTAAGTATTTTTAGAAGCTGAAGGTTGGATTACAACACACTGAACCCTTTCTGCAGTTGAAATTGATTGTCCCCATGGCTGGCTACAAGAAAAAGGCCATGGACTTGAAGGGCATAGAAGACACAACTATTTTTGTTTTCCTTAGTAGCTCTTCTTACAGATGTGATGTACACAATGTGTGTATATACAACATCTATATATGGGTTTGTACAACTTTTCTAGTTCTGTTTTCTGAGCAGTATTAAGTATTTAATCAATCAGGGGCCTTCAGTCTCAAACACAATCAGTTGGCATTTTCTTTTCATGTATACTTCAAAGGTTATTGTTTTATGAAAGATTATTGCTATATTTTTGCTGTATTTGTATAAGCTTTTGTAACCCTTGAGAGAAGGGGGCAGGAGCAAATGCATTCCATTGATAATTCACTTCACCTCTAACAGGATAAAATACATTTGAAAATTTAAATGAGCAAGAGCCACTGTATAAACAGGGTAACTGTCAACATTTCCAGAAAATTGCTTTCCTCTCTTAAATAAAATTGACTAGAAAATGCATTTCTCAAATCTGCTTTGCTTGTGCATGGCAGTTCCAAACAGGCAGTTTAAGGTATAGTTGCATAACAGGGAAATGTAAATGCTTGTGAGGTATGGAAATATGCACAGTGTCGAAGACAAGAGGACAATCAAAATGCTGGTACAGCTTGTGTCCACTTTCACATGATCTGACAATGCACTTTTCTGATCAACAAGCATGAAAGATTAAATCCCCCATTTAATTATGTTTCTTAACATATAGTTGTTATAATTATGTTCCTTAACCACATGACCATATAAATAGATGTGTGTGTGTTAGTGAAAGGCAGGTTTATAACTTACCCTGCAGAAGTTCTGAGTTATGGCTTTACTAACCCTAGTTATCTCAGCTTTCAGAGATGAGCTGAGGGAAGCTGTAACTTCATCTGGACAGGGATGGCTTCTCTCTTGTCTGAGCTTTGCAGTTAAGACCCGTACGTTATATAGCAAGTGAATATTTAGACTTCAAGCATGTAAAGATTAAAACATACACTTAACCTTACATGCTTTGAATGATCTCTCTGAATTCAGTAGGACTACGGTTAATGTGCAAAGGTCAGCATGCCTGAGCCTTTGTCATTTTAATCAGTAAATGCCTTAGAACTTAAAACTGAGAGAAGAACATTCAACAAAATGATATGGATACTCAAGTAACTGTGAATAAGCTTCACAGTGTATTTGCCATATACTGCTGCTATTCTGATTAAAAACCAACCTGCCTAAAGTGTATTTTCCATTGGGTAATCTGTGCAGAGGGAGAGATGCCTGCATGTATTGCTCTGCAGTTGCTTACTAGCCAATGGAAATGGTTTGGGTGCATTACGATAGTCTGCCAAGGTCAGTTCAGTAAAAGATTTTTTATTGCTTGTGTTTAGGTCTAGTCTGTTGATCCCATCAAAAAAATACATATTTATAAAAAGGATATAGAAGTTAGAAATTTAACAGTTATGTCTGTTTATTTTCCTCCCCCAGATCTGTAAGAGCAAAGCTAAGGAATCCCAGCAGTATTATCACAGCCTGTCTATCCGGCAGAGCTTGGCCATCAACTTCAACATCCAGCAGGACTGTGGCCATTTCCTGGCTGAAGTGCCAGTCCGCCTCCTTCCATGGGAGGACGATGACGCACCAGACGTGGAAGAAGAAGACGGGGAAGAAGAGGAGAAGGAACCTGAGCAAAAGAACAGAGACACGGCCTCCGGTGGAGAGACTTCAGCTAAGGACAGCTCCAGCAGGCAGGGCACCATGAGCAGGCCCCGCAGCCGCGTCGTGGTCATCACGCGGGAGGTCCCGCACCTCACCGTGGCCGACTTTGTGCGCGAGTCCGAGCCCCGCCACGCCAAAAGCCCTGACCTGTACGAGAGGCAGGTCTGTCTGCTCCTCCTGCAGCTGTGTTTGGGCCTGGAGCACCTGAAGCCATATCACATCACTCACTGTGATCTGCGCTTGGAGAACCTGCTGCTGGTTCACTCCAGGCCGGGAGGCAGCCCCCTGAGCACCGAGTCCATGGAGCACAGTCCCAGCACCGCCTGCCCAGCCAGGCTCATAGTGAGCAACTTCTCCCAGGCCAAGCAGAAGAGTCACATGGTGGATCCAGAGGTCCTACGGGATCAGTCCCGCCTGGCTCCAGAAATCATCACTGCAACACAGTACAAAAAGTGTGATGAGTTCCAGACTGGCATCCTCATCTACGAAATGTTGCACTTACCCAATCCCTTTGAAGAGAATCCAGAGCTGAAAGAGAAGGAGTACACTCGTGCTGATCTCCCTAAGATTCCTTGCCGTTCCCTTTACTCTCAAGGGCTTCAACAGCTTGCCAGCTGCCTGCTGAATCCCAACCCTTCAGAGAGAATCCTGATATCAGAAGCCAAGGGAATCCTTCAGTGTTTGCTTTGGGGTCCACGTGAGGACTTGTTCCATGCTCTAAGTACCTCTTCCAACCCCTCGCGGAGAGATGCTATACTTCAGAACTGGCTGGATATAAAAAGGACGCTGCTGATGATCAAGTTTGCAGAGAAGTCCTTGGAGAGGGACTGTGGAATTATTCTGGAAGACTGGCTTTGTTGTCAGTATCTGGCTTTTGCCACTACAGACTCACTTCATCGCATTGTGAGAATCATGAAGCAGCACTAGTTTGTAGAGCCTGTTGCTTTTCATGAAGCACCCTCACCTCTGCCCCTGCCCTCATTCCAGCCTGCACTAGGGCTCACATTTTGTACAAGTGTTAGAAAGCAGCCTAGATATCAAAGCCAGCAACTCTGAGCAAATAGGTTCTTATTGGAGAAATTGCATCCTGTACCCAGTATGACAGAAACTTGACTTTTTTTGCCAGGCCTGTTAGGGATTGATTATATATGCATGACTGCATTTGGATCACACAGTATGTGACTTGATTCATATCTGGCAGAAAAGGAGAGCAAACTCTGATACCACTATTTCTACCACTGCAGTAAACAAATTGCCCTCCTCTTCTGGGTAGTTTCTGTCATTTCCTGTGTAGCATTGGTTAGTGAATAGCAGTGACCATAAGCAGAGATGGATTAGTTGTAAATGTGAGATGAATGATCCACCATGCCACAAAACACTCGTTTGCTTCCATTCCACATACCACACAAAATTTCTTCCCAGCTTACTCGGTCCCCCACAAGTGGGCTGTGCTCCTCTTTCCTTTGGTCTCAACCGAACAGACTTTACTGTATTTTCCTCCCCAGATGTGTTTTTCCTGCTGACTGTGGCAAGTGTCAGTGAGCATCTGTGTTCAGTCCCCTTCTCTCCTTCTCTGCCTCACTGCCTACCCATATCCTGTCTAACCATGGATCCATGAGTTCCACAATGCTGCCTAAACCAGACCATTACCCTTAGCTTAAAACCTCTGCAGTAAAAAGCAGAATATGCACACTTTGTCTAACCCATTTCCTGGGTGCCACTCACCAGTCTGGACTGTTGAGTACTGTAGCCATAACTGCATTTATACAAGAACAAGAGAATGGTGGGCCACTGAAATTCCCCCTCCATCACAAAAGGCACTAAAGCCTGACTTGAAACGGATAGGACATACATAACCTTCTCTGACAATCACTGCTATGAATCAAGAATGAAAATAACAGCCACCTCTTCTGTTTTATTTTGGTCTGCTCTTGTCACCTGTGCCATACTGCAAAATGGGACTGGAATTGGCTCTGCTGGTTTGTTGGCAGGAGATAGAAATGTTTAAAGCTTGTCTGTGTGTTGCTAACAGGCCACATGGAGACACTTCTACTGCAGACATAGTTCTCTGAAGGGTAAAAACAAGGGGGCACACACACTGTTGTTAAATTACTGAGAGCGCTGTTAAGTTTGGCAGCCACAACTGACAGTATCGTGGTCCATGTTCCCCACAGCAGTGTTTGGCTGCCTGTCTCTTGTCTGTTGTAACTAGTGTTTCCTCATATTGCAACACACAACACCCTAAAAATGGAATGTTATCAGAAGAGCTCAAAGAGCACCACAGACAGAGTTTTGGATGAGAGGGGGAATTAGTGAGGATTAGAGAGTCAGAATTTCTAAAAACTCAACCTGAAGGAGCTTTTTCACTTTTAGAGGCCACTGCTGACTTCCTTCCATGCCCTTCCATGCCGTTTCCCATGGAACCTGTGCAGTTGTACAGACAACACCTTTGCTCAGTATTGCCAGGCTATGAGTTGTTTTCCTGAATCACTCTGAAGAACTGATCTGGGTGCAGGGAAGAAAGTGATCCTGAATATTCTGACCCAGGTGATGGAAAGCAGACAGCCCTAGTTACGAGCCTGTGCTTCTCTCCTATGGATCTATGTGCAATTCTTGTATTATTTTTTTAAAGCTGTACATTACAGTGTTCACTTTACACACCAGCCTTTACCTGAAGCTAGATCTGTAGCCCCTTCCTTTACTTTGCTGGCACATAAATGCACAGATATCCATGTGTTCTTTTTTATGGATTGATGTTTCATTTTAACTGTTATAACTGTGAGGAATTCATTCACTTCAGCCTTGAAACAAAATAGCCACTTTATACAGCATATGCACGCCTGGACCAGATGCATGGCAACTGAATAAACAGTCCTCTGCAGGCTTAAAGTCAGCAAAACTAGCTCTGGATCCACACCATGTACATTGGAGGGGCTGACATGTCTGCATTGCTCTTCTCTGGCATCTCTCAGAGCTAAGCTGAACGGTATGTGGAAGCCTACGCCGATTGGGCTGTAGTATAGACTGTCTTGGTGACCTTCCTGAAGATCTTTTATTCTTTTGTTTGATTCACCTGTATCAGTGAAGGATCAGGCAAGGATAAGGGTAATATATTTTAGTGTGATATATTTTTTTTTCTCTCTTTTCTGCAAAAAGGTTAGGATGGCGGCACTGATGCAGAAAAACAGGACAGTGCATTAAAAGCCCAAGTGCAATGTATGTAGTTGAGGTACCTCCACTACATCAGGAAAGAAAGTTTCTACGCTCCTGCTGAGCAGCTTGTAGAGGAACCTTTACAAAGTTGAGCGCAGCCCTGCTTTCTCTGGACACAGGAGGGCAGTGCTCTCACAGGGTAACACAGCGAGCGTGGCAAGTCGCTCGTGTGCTCTCCAGTAGCTGTCGGTCACCGTGCGTGAGCTGCGAGTAGGGCTTCTTGTTCCCCGTGCTCTGTGTTGTGTCTGTTCCGTGCTCTGTGTGCACCCGCCCTCCCAGCTGACTCGGACAGGAGCCTTGCACTACTTGCCATTGCAGTGATTCCTTGAAGCCGGTGGGTGTTTCCGTGTTTACAGACACGTGTTCCCAGTGTCCCTTTCGTGTCAACATGCACATGCAAAGTTGAATTTTGAATGTTCTCCAACCGTTCGTATTGATGCAGCTGGTCCGATGCCTTTGTATCTCTAGCTATCTCCTTTCAGTTTGTATCTGTTGTGATGAACCAGTACTCATTTTAGCTCTGCAGTATAATCAAGCATGGATAGATGTTCACTACCAATCTCTTTCTCGTGCAGCACTGGGTAAACTTTAGCAATTTGTAATGTTGTGTGGTTTTTTTCTTTAAAAAAGAAAGATTGGTCAATGTAGTCAAACCTGATCTGGCCTGAGCTCTTCCTCAAGGAGCCCTGAGGCTGACTTTGCAGATCTGCCCATAACTGATGATTGTAACTTGTGTTTGTGGTGGTTCTCCATCCTGGCACCAGATTGTGCCACGTAAATATACAAGAATGTATGCATTAAACTGATTGTAAGCAAATCCTAAGAATGCTACAGCATAATTGCTAAGCAAAAGGAAAAAAACCCGCTCTGTTTGCAACAGGATCCTGTGTATGACAGGAACAAAACCCCTGGCTGTGCATGTTAGAACTTACTTGAATATGTGCACAGATCTTGAATTTCTTTTTAGCAATGTCGCACTTTCAGTTGAGCTCAAGAAATAGGAAGAGCTGCAAATCTAAGATAACAGTATTGACTGTAAATATATATTTTTCTATTAATAAAAGCTGTCATTCAAATATTTTTAACATGAACTCTAAAGATTTTTCCAGTGCAAACTAATCTCTGGAAAAATCAAATGCTTGTTTGAAGAATTATGAAGAGTGGTTTCTGATCCTATTAGAGCCATTAAAACCCTCTCTAATGTTCCAGAGAGAGCACAATGATTGGATTCACAATGTTTAGTGCCTTGTCAAAAACCTGAAATGTAGCTGGTCAGTTGGTGGGAATCTTATACTCTTTTCATAACAGCCCTAGAAATAATCCTGCCCACATAAAGGATGCAAAATACTTTACAAAATTAAATGCTGTACTTCATAAGATACCGGGTTGATCTGTTCCATGAGATTTGGGTTTGGGGTTTATGTGATGGGAGGGTTCCTTTAAGTTGCTGGTAGTACAGCATAAATCTGAAGTGACAAAACTGTGGGCTTTCAAATTTGGGATCTGCACAGGGAGAATAATAGTGGATGACAAGTCACTTGGTCTGGACTGACCAGGAATCAAGAGAAGCCTTTTGCTTTGACAATCTGTTGCAGACACTCTGCTGTGAGAAGGTGAGGAACTGGTGTGGGAGAAGCGGTGAAGGTGAGATGTGCTGCTCCTGCTGTAGGTGGGGGAGGTGCTGCACACAACCTCTGTTCAAACAGGAGTGCTGAAAAAACCACTCCTGAGATGGTATAGAAAATGGGTTAGGTTTGTATTCCTTAAATGGGAATGACTATTCCCATTTATTCACTAATTATCTATCAAACCTCAGATCTGAACTGGTCAATATGCATAACCAGGTGAATATAAAGAGAATCTACTAGTAAAAGCTTGCCTACAAATTTTCAGGAATGAGGGAATCCAGAAATTTCTTCTGGAGCCCCTGGAATGTCCAAACATAGAAGCCTGGTCCCACTTCAGCACTCAGACCTGATGAAACCAGTAACTGCAGTTGGGATACCACGTTACTGGTCCACAGATGAAAACGCTGGGAGCGTTTACAGAAATGTTCCACCTGAAATCTTTCATGCTCCACACATCCCAGCAGCACCCACAAGGTAGGATCTTCTTGGCATGTTAACACAAGGGAATTCCCACGTGTTATAGAGAAAAATATACTATTTAAGTAACTTATGTGTTAGGGTTCAGCTATGTGGAGAATTTATTCAGCAGCTTCACACTGTAGGTCCTTAATTATAACATGTATTTGCTGCTGAAATAAAATGTGGTTCTCAATTCTTGTGCTGAGATGTCCCACCTAAATTAACTTTTTTTTTTGTTTGTAATAGCAAGTAAATCCATATGTAAATATATATTAAATAGTCCTATTTTTATTTAAATCAATTTTAACTTTTCTGAGGGATACAGTAGAAACTGAGTCAGACCTTTTAATGCACTTTCTTTTCTCCCTTTCCCCAAATTGGCTGTTTCTCTGTACAAACAGTACTTGGCCATTATTCCCTGCCTGACTAGACCCTCAGTTTTACTCTGATTTTGCAGAGGTGGTGTTGGTTCTGCTAAAACTCCTGTAAAACCCAGAGCACAATTAGAGCCCTTCAGTCAGCGCAGAGAGAGATGTGATGATGATTTAGTTACTCAGTAACGTAACATCAAAGAAGTGCAGAATAGAATTTTAAATACCTCTGTAAAAATACACCTGTGGAAGTATTCTGTAAACAGTCATCTGGATTCCAAACACTTCAACAGGAGAATACACAAAAACTACTTTTCAAAAGAAACACTGGAGAGAAATTTCTTCAGGGCACCCTCAACTCCAAAAGGAGGAGCAAGTCTTTTTTCCTGCTGTGTTGCAGAGAATTTCTAGTAGACATTTGTATGGATTTTATTATTCACCTGGATGCAGTATTAGAAGGATGGTGATTTTGAGTGGGTGAAGAATGTAATTTAAATAATTTCCTAAAGGTCTCCTTGCATTGGTGCTCCACTCAGCATTTACTTGGAAACCACAGAATGCTTTCAGATCAAGCAGAGTTGCCAGTGAGAAATGAAATACTTCACTTACCTGTACATAAGCATTTTACCACTCTACAGAATTTGAGAATTTGGTTTCTACTTCAGACTATAAAGATATTTTTTTTCCATAAATCCAAGGGGAAGATTTCAGGGACTTAAAAGAGGTTGGAGCTTTTTTATATGGAGGGAATATTTGTTCATAAATATATATATATATACATACATATATATATATGAGTGCATGTGGGCATGTTTTAATATATATATGTATGTATATAAATTTTGTATCCCAGAAGTATTCTTTGCCCCTTTTTGCTTGAAAATATATATATTATATATTGTATATATAATATATATTTAAGAGTGTGTAAATTTTTAAATAGTCATTTCATAAATAACACCTCTTCAAAAATGACTCAAAACTTCTGTTTCCTTGTCCTTTGACTTGTTGGTATTAGAAGGTTTTGCTGTTGGGTTTTTTTCTTTTAAAACTTAATTATGCTGAGCATTTAAGATTATGTTCTTCTTTTTAATAAAAGGGGGAAATTTATTTTTAAATTAGGGATTCCAAAATCAATGGACTTTTTAAAATGGGATTTCTTTAAATGCCTTGAATAAGGGAATTTGTGGGTTTTTTTTTAATTTCAGCTCAATTCTTGTGGGTAATTTGTATTTGGAATTCCTGGTTGCATTGCTTTATCTGGTGCTTCATATTGATATTTACACATTTTTATATCAATAAGTATATAAACTTCAAGCCTTCCTTTGTGATCAGGGGCAGTTACACTCTGGTTTGCTGTGGTACTTTGCTGTGTACTCTGTGGCATTCATGTTACTGTGTAAATAAACTAGTTTTATTACACTCAAAATCAAACTTGCAGTTGTCTAATTTTTCTCTCTTCCTAGGCAGAATGTGTGTTTCTGAGGAAAAGGCATGTGGCATGTCCAGCAAAGGATTTTACTTTGAGAATAGCAGGGGATGTTGCAGCAGCACCAGAGTGCAGGTATGGCAGGGACACACTGGGCTTGGTGAGGCCTCAGCACTCCGGCCCTGCCACCACACTGGTCAGGAGTTCCAGTGCTTGGGACACTGTGCCACTTCCCACCTCTGGTGTTTTCCCCAGAAGTCCCACCAGAGCTGGCACTATTTCAGCTCCATCAAAAATAAACAGGCCACCAGCAGCTGCTGATGGTTGAAGCCATGCCTTGCAAGGCCTTCCTGGAGAGGCGTGACCTGGCACGTCGATGAAGACGGCCACTCTGGGACAGCCTTTTAGCCTGAAAGGAGCTGGGCCAAAGTCACCCATTTCCCTAGTGTGGACAGGGCTTAAATGACCTGCTGTGAAGGCATAAAATTATTGCTCTTAAGTCGAATTTTTATGTGCTGTGACAGAGCTGGAGGATGTCTCTAAGGCAGTCATCTGCTACGGAATTCATTGGCGTCTGATCTGTTACCTTAAAACATCCAACCTGATGGAGGGTTTGTGGGAAACAGATGGGATAATATGCATCTTCCACAGTCATGCAGTCACACTTCAGTGGCACCGAGATCAAACAGCTCAATTTTGTACCCAGATCTGACAGGCAGCAGTGGTGGCTGCAGATGCTAATTTATTAGCATGGAACAGATGACACCGTGTCCATGGGAGCAGCACTGTGCTTCTGCAAGAAAGTCACAGTGCTCACAAACACTCTTTCAAAAAAAACAACCTGAAAAGACACCCTGTGGGCTCTGTTCTTTGCACAGTTACAGTGGCTTTGCACAGGTGTGTCATCAGTTTCAATGAGCAGAATTAGTCTGCAGTGTAACTAGTACAGGCCCTTCATTTATTCCTCAGACGCTGCTTCAAAGCGTTTCAAAACCAGTTTAAGCTATTGTTCTCATCCCTTTGAAAAAAACAAAGCTAGCTGACTCCAGAGGTGTCAGTAAATATGCAAACATATTTAACAGCCTGACAGATATTTTAGCTTTGCCAGAGTAATCCCTCTTCACTTCAACAAAGTGCCACAGACTTAACAAGAGTTAGATTATGCCATTTGTCAGTGGCAATCACCACTCTGCAGGGAAAAGATATGCAAAAATAAGCGGAAACCTTGTCAAGACATGATAATTATACTAGTTTAACTAAAATCTGTTTGAAATTAATTTAGTTATGTTAGTGCAAACTCTCTTGTGGGTGTCCTTACGTGGTCACAGTCTGGCGTTCTCATTTCAGCTTGTGCCAGACACGAACGCAAGTGGAGCAGATGCCTGGTCTTGGTTGACGCAGGAATGTCTGTATCGATTTTCACCAGCTCAGAAATTTCATCCTGTGGCAGAGAGGCCCTAAGGAACTGTGTTCCTCTGTGTGATAAACCTTTCTTTACTAGAAATCCTCTATGCATCCCTTGAGCTCTGTAGGCTACTGCTTTTGCCCAAGTTGATGAGCTTCCACAGTGCCCTGGATGAAGCACACCGTCCTCCTCACCCAGCAGGGCTTTAACCAGGCTCAGAGGGAAGCAGCTCACAAGGCAAGCTCTTCAAGTGAAATATTTGCCACAACCTGTTCCTCATAGGGAGGCTGCAGTTTCCTTTCACTTCTGAGCTAAGACAGCTCTGTGGAGAAAGACGCTCATTAAAACACCATGTTGGGCCTTCAAATCCACTTCACTGGGTGCTGCTGCTGCAGTCTCGGGAGACAGCAGTAGAGCCTGGTGCTCAGGCCACCCCTGTGCAAGATGGGGGAAGGCTTCTTGCTATCAGTTCAGGGCTTTCAGATGAGCAAAAAGTCACTGGCTGGCAAACAGACACTGGGGGAGCCAAAGGAGGGCAGCCTGGAGGCCCTGAAGCAGAGAACTCGAAATAATAGTTACTGAAGGTGCATCTTCTGTTACATCTGCTCTCTGTTACATCTCTCCTGACCCTTTGTTTTGCTGTCATTAAGGTGTTATTTTTGTTAAGCTGTAGCTGGCAGAGTCAGGACATGCACAGAAGCAAGCACTGGATGTAGCAGGCAGCAAGTTAAGGGAAAATCACAAAACTTTACTTCTTATCCTCCAAAAGGAGAAGGAATAGGAACGGGGAAGCTTATTGAGAAGGTTTGCCCTTTTCGGTACCGGCCAGGAGCCCTTGTTCAACAAGTACATGGAGAGCTGCTTTCTCCAGCTGTTGCCTGGTGTTTTACAGGTGCTGGATGACCCTGTACTCCCCTGCACAGCACAACGCTGCCATTTAGGGCAGGACAGCCCCAGGGACAGCCCCTGTGTGCAGTGGGGCTGGGGACAGCTCCAGATCTAATGTCAGATGCCAGGTTTTGCCTGATTTCATTGGAGTCTTAATGGCCCAGATAAACTGCAGTGAATAGCAGATTAACCTTGAAAAAAATGAAATCCCTGCAGTTTATCTGTAAGAAGCAAGCAATCTATTAACTTTGCACCTCTCCAAAGTGCAAAAGGACATAAAAGTTCTTCTAAAGAAAATGAAGAATTAAATCAAGGTAATAAAATTCTCCTGGTTCCTATGTGGGCACTAAATTTAAATCAAGTTGCTGTTGGCAATGGGCCAACGGTTTGCCCATGTACAGCCACAACCACCAAAAGAAAAGGAACATCCCATAACGTGTGAGCCAGTCATGCAGCTGCTCTTGGCCAGGGAAGAAAGTCTCCATCCAAACTTTTTTCCATTTATATTACTGGGAAAAAAAGTTTTATCCTCTCCCATATTAATTCTCCGTCTTATGTATTTGTGTTTGTGTGGGTTCATTGCTAAGGCTGCGATCACAGGACACCAGGGTGTGTTTCAGCTTCAGGAAGGAGCAACGGGATGTCAGATGATGTTGTGGGATACCACATGACAAATGTTTTAATGATATATAGTTATAAATGTTTTAATACCATCCCTAGCTTCATAAAACCAGGGCCCAGAGCTTCACCATCCCCGGCGTTTGGCAGCAGTGAATGGCTCACGTCGTTCCCCTGTGGCAGGAAGTATTTCTCCCCTATCATCACCTTGGAGGCTTCAACATCTCCTTCCATAGGAACTGCAGCACAGTCCTGTTCTCTTCCTTGCTCTCAGGCCTTTTCTCTGGTGTGTTTTTGAGGTGACATGGCTCAAACTGAGGGACTAGGAGTATGGGTATCAGTATTCTCTAGAAATGTCACCAGGTATTTCATCTCCAGCCCATAAGCACCCTATTTGCTTGTCCTGGGCAGACACCTCCATGCCTGGACTCTTTGACTTTTGAAAATTCTGCATGTTCCATTAGACTATTTAGTTTACTTTTTTTAAGGAATTAGTCCATGTTCATCCAGCTCAACATTTCCTTTGCTGTTTTTTTTTCTGGGGTTTTTTAAATAATTCAAATCCATCTAGAGTCTTTTACAACCTTCTGCAATTTATGCTAATCTTGAATAGATTTCACTTTGTGATTAATCACTTCTTCCTGCAAATCAGGAAGACTGGAAACCTTGAACTAAGACTAGTTCTTGGACACAGCTGTCTGTCTTCCCTAAAGAATCTGTAGTTGCTACATTAGTTTTGTTCTATGTTCACAATTAAAAGGGTTTTCTTTTTCTCCACACACTAGAAGTAAAATAAAAATACAGTATGAGTTTTGTGCTGATCCTAAGGCACTTTACAAGGAGAGCATAATTCCTATGTTACAGATTCAGGAACTGATGGACAGCTCAAGCTACTCTGACATCCATTTCAGCTCCAATATACATCTAGATTGAGATTTGCATCCTCTGTCACTTCACCATCCTCTTCTGTCTCCAGTGAGGTTTCAATACCTCTGTTCTGCAGGAGACAACGCTGTCTTGGAGCACCTTTCCCACTTGGACCAGGTAGTTGCTGGGCATTGCTGAGCAGCCTTTCTTATGAGGAGGTCTTGGGCAATGAGCCTCAATTGACACGAATAAGAGTCCAGTGGTCAACTGCCTTGGCACCCCATCAGAAATGTGAGTATCAGTCAGTGCATTTCTTAACTCCCAAATTATGCTGATAATTTCAAACAGTCTCTGCTGGAAGCTTCAAAGGCCCTCGAGTGATTAGCACATCCAGTTCATGTTACTCCCCAGAGGAGTGTGGTCCCTTCTGAGCTGGTGTGACCTTTCATCACCATATCAGTGTAAAATACACTGACCAGAGCTCCGCTGAGAGCACTGGGAACTTGGGCAGAGAACTGTGGCACATTGGAACGTGTCAGGACTCTGTGTAAATCTCCTTTTTGCTACTGGGTAACTTGCAAAACAGCAAATTGTCAAGGCTCTTTCTCCTGCTGTAGCCAAAAGGTGCACTCGAACAGCTTGGGATCCCTCCTCATGCTGTGGGTGCCATTCCAATACTGATGTACTGGAAAAATGCCATCTGCGGAGCAGCAGACCATGGGCTCCATTCAGCCTGATCGCTCAGGCATCAGGAGCAGTCACAGGGGAGGCAGGTGGAAAATAACAGTCCAAGTCTCCTCCAGAGCTACTGGCTGACCAGAAGGGCTGTCATTACAGCAGCATTGCAAATTTGACAAGAAAAGATAGTGGACAGTAAACTACTTACTTCAGATGCAGTCCCAAGATGGTATTAGTAGGAAAATGAGAGATGCAGCACAGTCCCCTCAAAGTAATTCCCTGTCAGCCTCTGTCCAGCACTGCCAGATCTGGCAGCTCTCAGTCTCCAGAGAACTGGGGGCCTTGTGACATAAATCAGAGAAGTGGCCAACTAGCCTGACTGGTGACTTCCCCACCAGCTGCTCTGAAGCAATTGCAGAGCTGCTCCACACTGCTCTATGTACAACCTGAATTTAGCTGCATATCAGAAGTTTTCCTGCCAGCCCTGAGTCCTGCCCTGGCCCAGGACTCTGCCAGGTAGTACATTCCTCCCAGACAACACACTGGACAATAAGGAGAGTGGCTTTCCCACAGGAAGGCTGCTGGGCAGGCAAATGGTGTCTACCTACAATCAGACAGAGAGGATTGCAAATGATGCAGACAGAGTTCAGTGGAGCTATGCCCGCTTAATACTGCTGAACATCAATCTCTAAATCCCATTAGTAAGTTTAAATAAGTCTCAGAGGCAATGATGTTGGATTTACCATGGACCTCACTCCTTTTGGAGTTCTGTCAATAATTTTCTTGCTGGGCTGAGCGTGTCGCCCATGGCTGACACCACTGGCTGTGCACCTTAGAGGCTTGTACCAGTAACAATCACCAGCAAAAGTAACTCTTCCATAATATTTTCTTTAATGATGCATGTCTTTGTAAGCCTCTCTTATCCCTCTCTTTTTTTTCTTTGATTCTTTTCCAAGTTTTCCCTTTTAGTTATTAACTAAATACCAACTCACTGTGTATTTAGTAATCAGATTATCTACTAATACCTGCCTAAAGCAGTCACCATTGATTAAAAAAGAGACTGGTCATTATGTTATTTTTAATACAAGTGATTTAGGTCCTGAGGCTGAGATTGAATTAAAGGAGAGATCAAATTAATGAGGAATTGAATTAAATTAGAAACATCTGATTGCAGTATTTCCTACATCTCCAAACTGCCAAAAGAAGACACTGAATTTATGTTATCCTATGGAAAGGTACAAAGAACAGCTTGTTTTAACTGCATCTGGGAAGTGGACCTTACCATGGATATAGCTGGGTAAGTGCTCAATATCCACAGCAGTTCTGAAAGGGGATATAATGTAACAGCAGATTTAATCAGAACACCAGGCACAGAGTCACTGCTAATTTCTTTTTTCACACAATGTAGGGTAGATTTCTCAAAACACTCTCTGTTCACCCACCGCCTCCCACACACACCTGTTTAACCATCACCACGAGAGGGAACTGCAGCCATGGGTGCACACGATCCCTGAAAGCAAAGCCCTGTGACGCATTTTGGATGCAGGCAAATTTATGGCATTCATCTAGTTATTAAGGTTGCTTTTGAATAATTTTATCTTTTCCACCCTCCCCAAAGTGTCTCAATGAGGAATATGATGTGAAAACACTTCACTAGCTTCTAATTTGGATGCATTTATTAGTTCTAAATAGCACAGGGAATGAAGATTTCAAGCTTGCTCTCTACAGGGAGCAATCAGTGGGCTCAGGATGTTTTCTGGACTGAACTGAGCTCCTCAGTTTTAAAAGTGGTCTTTCTAATCCTACTTCTTATCTGACTAATCATCAACAATCCCATTGCTATTCCTGCCCTTCATCACAGCAGTGCTTGTGTTGCCCTGCATTTCAGTCATTTTAGTGAGATTCTAAACTGCTTGTGAGAAATGCTTTAACTGACTTTGACTGTTTATTACCTCCTGATCATAAATGCTAATTACAGAGCTGGAAAGATTGGTTTGTCTTTATTGCAAAGCTTCCACATAGAAATACAGAAAATTAATTTTTTTTTTATGATGTCAATGAATTTCCTTTGTTTTTTGATCCAGTGAGTGCAGAGAAAAGATCATTCCTTCCAGGGTGAGAGTCTGCTTTACAAAAGCAACAAGCAAATCAAGAGAAAAATCTTGGCAGTGTGAAGTTGTGACCTAATTCTATCCTTCACTGCATTTCCTCCTCTCTCCAAAACATCCGAAGTTCAAAACAGCTGCCCTTATACAGAGCAGAGCTACTCAAATAGGTCACTTTCAGAATAAAGGCCATAACTGCACATAACCCTCTGAAACACAAACTGGTCAGAGTGCTTACCCAAGCCATGCATGGCTGCATTCTGGGATGTTCCACATCTCTGCAAAAGGCCTTCCTTGTGGTAAATGCAGCTTGTTTTACATCAAAGACAGAATGGCTTTTCCCTACCGATTTGAAAAATCAATCGCAATTACAGTCAGAACAAATGCCGAAGTTCAGTGTGCAACTCCCTGGACTCCAAACTCAGAGAACTCCCCTGCACGTGGCATGCACAAGGAGGCTCCATTTGGGATGGAGATGTGCTTTTTGCAAAGCTGCATTTTCAGTCTGTGGAGGTCTGAATGTAAATTAAGATAACCCCACTGCAGGCTGCATAGTTGGTTCAGGACAGCCCAGAGCCCGGTTTATGCAGGTAGGAAAGGAGCAGTTGTAGCGTGTTCTTACGTATGTGCTGTGTGTGAAACACTGAGACAGCATGGCCATGAGCCTTTGAACACCAGACAGGAAAGTGACAACTAGGAAAACTCAGAAGTTAGAAGCTCTCAATAGAAAGGCAGCAGATCCCTGGCAAAGCTACCCTGTGGTGGGACCCATGGTTGGAAGCACCGAGGTTCGGTGGCTGGACCCTCCAACCATTTGCCTCAGCATCTGCTCCACACAAATCCAGTGTGGCCAGGACTGGCCTTGCAAGTATATTTCCTGTTTTTACAGGTTGTTACAGTTAGAAATTTCCAAATTCAATCTTTTGCTTCTGTTTTCACTCTGTTTTATTGTTGGGGTTTTTTTAACCAAAATTAATCAATAACAGTAGTATAGCACATGTTCTCCCTATTGCTTACATATAAATATAATTTAAAGGCCTACACCAATATATGCCGTGTTCTTTTTCTACAGAGAAGTTCCCAAGGGATTAAGACAACAAAAAATTAAGATTAAAATATGAGCTTTCAAATTATGAAATATGTATTTCCTCAGTAGTTACAGAGTTACTGCCTTCTACATTTACAGCGGGGTTCACCCCTTATCGAATTAAATCTCAGTACAAAGCTATATTTTAACACTGATCAAGTTCTCCACCCTTCCAAAATATCTTCAGAGCCTCCTTGCAGGTTTCAGAGCCACGAAAATTGACGTAGGTGTCATGGCAGGTTTCGCATCAGAAAGCAAAGGCCTTTGGACACGGTGGGAACCAGATTTGAAGCAATGCAGTATCGCTGGCAAAGGTGTGATCTCTGCCCCTCAGCCTTCCCCCACTGCTCACACAGACCCACCTGTCTGCTTCTCACAACAGCTCATCAGCGAAACTGCTTCCACTCCTCTATTGCTCCCCTACCGTATTGACTGATTTTGTAACCAGCTCAGTCCACTGTGCCAAACTATAAGAAACTGTTCTCTAATGAATTAAGAAAGCTGCTACATGAAAAAAAAATGAAATGAGGCTTAGTAACAGCATTTCATTCCTGAAGTATTTGTGTCATTACTGCTGGAGGAAGCACTTCATATGCTATGTCTAGACTCACACACATGATGTTTTTGCAAAGTCCGCAGGCTATTCTACTGAAACAAAGGAGCTACATTTTTTTCAGTGGTAAGAAGAGAAAACTCATGAAAGGGATTCAGAAATACACAGCTGCTGAGGTGATTACATGAGAAACGTGGGATAGAGAGGATTATGGGTTGAAAACATGATATTCCAGTCAATTACCTTGACTTGAAGATGAAATAGAACTGTACGGAAATCCATGGTACTATGGTGTAATGTAGTGGAGAATTAAGCTCCAAATCTTGCTCTTTGCTTACAGGAAAAGTGAAACCTCTC
>JAWWLV010000018.1:20314584-20327704 GCA_035041135.1 Platyrinchus mystaceus | reverse complement strand
TCCTGTGACACTGTGAGAAGACCATGGCAAAGCCAGTGTCCCCTGTGCAAATCCATGGAGGACCCCCACGAGGCCTGAGGTCAACACAGAAGAGGGAGAGAGAGAGACAGTTTCAGCGATAACAGAAGAAAAACTTTCAAATGCTGCAGAATTATATTGGAAGATCTGTAGCTCTGGAAGTGAAAAAGAGACTGTTTTTCTCCTCCTGAATTGGTCCAAAGGGGAAAAGGGTACTTCTGTAAATATATAATATTTTTGCTTAGTTAGAATTGTTGTATATATATAGTTCTTTGGTTTTTATTTTGTTAAGTAATAAATGCTAATATTATTACCCCCCACATCAGATCTCTTTTGTCTGCATAAACCTTCTCTCAACTTACAGCAATTGGGGGGGGGGGAGGGGGTGTGAAAAAAATTGGCCCATGGTCAAACCTACGACAATATACAAAGCCTGAAAATGTGCCTCACAGTGGATATGACATCACAGAACTAGGACCATGTAATAAAATAAATATTCTGAGGATGTGGTGAAGATTAAATAATACTGGTAAGGTAATAGGCTTTTCAGATTAAAATAGCTACAGCATAGCAGAGCATTCTTATCTATTATCAATGTACTACCAAGCGTATCCATCTCCAACTCATTTTCCCTCTGAAACCCTATAGCCATCCTACTTCAACTAAACAAAATTTCAAGACAATCCACAGAAATATTCAGAATATGGATCCCTCTTTTTCTTCATCACCTTTTTAAAGAGGATTCATCTCATTAAAATATATATCAGAAGTCGCACACACTATGGCTCTGAATATCAGGACAACAGCAATTTATTAGAGCGTGGATTTGATCGTCTCCCTGAAGTTTGGGAAGCGCCCAGGAGATGGCAGCAAATGGCACTCCAGGGTAGGAGGCTCCGGGTGAGCCTGCGGGCTGCTCAAACCAGCTCTGGGTTCGGAATCACACAGGATTTATCTTCTACACAGTACAAACTAAATTCATTTATTTTCTTATTTGCGAGAGGCAGAAAGAACAAAGCCATGTGAGACTTCCAGTGTTGCACTCAATCGGTGCGTAACATTGCAAAACTATAGTAGCACTTTAAAGGAAATTGTGATTTTCATAACATTTATAATTACTTGAATCATTTATTTCCCCACGTGAAGGCCACCACTACAGGTTCCTTTGCATAAATCAAGAAGGCCATTAAAAATAGTTTCAGGAGGAGAGCAATTTGTTATGAAATGAAGGTCAATCTCATTAGATCACTGCAGCAGGGATCCTAATCACACCCTGGCAGAAAAAAGGCATCTCATTACAGAAGCTGTATTTTGTTTGAAATATTAGGTTGTTATTACCTGAGCACTAAAATACACATAATATTGGACAACATAAATTATTCCCTGAAAAACTGCCCTGCATAGAGATGGTAAAACAATAATGGGGATGCTACAAAACTGCTTCTGGATTCTGAGCCACAGTTGGGTTGACAGAATTGTACAGAGAGCTGGTTTCAGACTGGGACACAGCAAACTACAACTGGTGAGAAAGATGTTTAATCTTCCCTGGAACAGTTGGGGAGATGTAAGTAACTGCCAGCTGAGAAATACGAACATTTGAAAGGAAAAAAAAAACAAACAAACATAGACAGAGTCCAGAAGTAAACACTGCTTTTACAAATACAAGAGAAGGAGTTGCTTTTCCTTTAATTATCCTTGCCCATCTGGAAAGTGCCAAGTGGGTTTTCCAGAGCTTTCACTCTACTTGGAGCTGCAGCTGAATGTATGGATGCGTTTAAATGCTTGGCTGGAGCTATGTCACAGCACTTGACACCTGGCAGGATTCTGCTGAGCATCTGCTCCAAGCCAGTCAATAGTAACCAGAAAGGTACCCTCCAATCATTCCTAATGGAGTACACAGACTATCCATGGGAGGCAGCTCAACAGTCACAGGAGTTCTGCCTTCCAGAAGCTCCAGACCTCCGAGGTGTCCAATGAAGACCAACAGCCAAGGGCAATTGTGAGGAAATCAGAAAAAGAGGTTACATTGATTTCCTAGTACCATGAAATTGGGATTTTTTTAAAATGTTTATCAATTTTCCAAACACGGCAGAGAAATCCCAGTTACAAGAATGAAATCTTTTAGTTATATTATCAGCTGCAGATTAGGTAATGAACTCTGACAGCAGCACTGAGCCTGAGGCACCTTACAGAGACACCCCAAGTCCCTGTGCCCCTCAAGCCCATCGAGTCAGTTGACATGTCATACCCATCATGTAATGGGGACACCAGGACATGCATGTTGGATGATGAGCCTGTGCAGTGCTTACACAGGCCAAAGAGTAAGGAAGTCTATTTTTTTTTAGTCTTTCTGCCTGTCACTGTCTTCGTATCTTTACATCAGCTTTAAAGTTTGTTTTCTGTGTGAAACACATTCTGAGTAGGTAAAACACAAATAAAAGTATAGCTAGGGTGAGAGAGTTGGGAATTAGCTTGAGGTGGGTGCTGTAAAAGAGAAAGAGCAATACAGACATACAGAGGATGTGCAAGGAACAGTCATGGCACTGTCCAAAGAGCACAAAAGCTTACAGAAGGTGCCTTTAACAGCTGAATTTTGAACAAAAAAAAAAAACCCAAACAAACAGCAAGAAATGATCAGGTAAGGTGAAACATTTTCCAGGTTCTTGGAGGGTGAAGTCTCAGGAGCATTTCTGCTGAAAGCAAATAAACAACCCACACCTGCCCACTGTTCATTTCTGCCTACGCACAGCCCTGACTTGGTGCACATTCTCTTGGGGACCATCCAGTGAACAGACTGGGTAAAAATCCAGGTTAAAAATACAACTTTCTTTTCCCTGAGTTATTTTTTCCCATAATCTGCTTCCTTCCCTCGGTCTCCATGGTTACCTAAATACTTCAAGTGGTACCTTTGTTACTGCCATGTGAAGAAGTGTTATGGAGAGTGGAGAAGCCAGCAGAAGCCTGCAGAAAGGGAAATCTCATCAAAGGGTGCTCTGAGACTTCACAAACCTTCCCTTTACAGGAAACCATTTTCCAGGATATAAGATCCTGAAAATTGAGCTGACTGGAGCTGGCAGAGAGCTCAGGCAGAAAATGCAGTGATGGGGGAGTGAGGAGGGAGCAGGTGCTATTTGTAGTCCGGTGTAAAAGGCTCCAAAGAACAGAATGGGCAATGCCATGATTTCTCACTTTTTCCTACAGCAAGAAATGGATGAACACAGGGATTCAGTTGCTCTCCAGCATCAGAGTGGACTTTGAGGCCAACCTACACCTAACTCTTAACAAAACCAATGTACCTCTGGGGAAGCTGCCAATGCCAGTGATGTATTTGTAAACAGAACTTTTAATATCTTGGGTTTTGACTTATTTTATCAATCCTTTGGATGCATATACAGAATTGTTTCAGATTCTAACATCAGGCTTTTAGCCTGAAACTGTTTTTCTGTGGTGCTTCTCAAATCTGAAATGTCTCCCTCCATCAGGCCAACCCTTAGCATGACACAGTGATCGCTATCAAATATAAATATAGAAATAAATTCGGAATAAATTAGTTTAGAGCATACAAACATGCCTGCATGCCATCCAGTGTATTTGAACATGGACATATTATTACATAAGTTCATGAAAATTGTATTTAAATGCAGTGTCTTTATTACTGAAAATTGTATTTCATGTAGGTTAAGTCAGATGATAGAGAGAAGATATAAAGAAATGATAATAAGCTAATCTCAACCTCTATTTTTGCCCTTCCTCAGTCATGAACAGTGCTCCCAGGTCCTTCTACATCCCTTCAGTGGTGATAAAACAGACCTTGCTTCCAACATTTGATCATTACCTATAAGCTCACCGTGTACAAGTCCATTAAAAGGTGAAGAAATGCATGGGATGACTCCCATGAGATCATTTACTCACAGAGAAGGGCAATTAATGGATTGCAAGTCATGACTGGCATTCCTGGGAGCCACAAAATCAGATGGGTAGGAATCAAAGTGGTAAGAGATTTCTCCTGCTCCAGAACACTTGAAAGACTGGATTTCATCATTGCTGCCCTCCCTGCTTAACACTGCCAGTCCCAGTTCCCAGCCCTGTTCACTGGTTTACAATACTCTGACATGGATACTCTCACTTGCTAACTGTACTTAATGAGGAAAAGATTGATTAGGAAAATGTTTGCCAGGTAATAAGTCATTTTTACTATGCATTCTTCAATGTTCATGGACCTTTCCAGGCTATTATACACTTCAAAGAAGCTCATGATTACCTCCTCAGGAGCTGGTGAAAAAGCATGAGATTATTCTTTACATTATTCATTCAAATGGAGTTAACTCATTTCTATAACATTTTGTAAATTGTTTGTCCTAAAAGCAAGAATACACTTTTACTTTTCTAATGCATGCCTGCAAATGGAAATTACCTCTGCTGTGCAATTGTCTACAGGCCTGTCTAGATGAGTGATTTATGACAGTCCAGACTCAATTCCATCAATGCAAAGTGCACTGTCTCCACAGAATTTAACTCCTGGTCTTTATATAAACAAATGGAGAGTCGAATCAAGCACAATTAAACTGAAGGGCAAATTACATCCTTATTGGATCTGCTTGCACATTTGTCTGGGCATTTCTGGGTCTACAAAGCAGCTTCTCAAGCCACTTACCTTAACCAGCCCTTCAGCCAACCTGTCCAGCCTGTGCCATGATGCACTTAGGGCCTGAGCCTCAGGGAGGTCACCAATTACACAGTTAGCATCTTGCTAGCACACTTGCATTCTGCATTTGAGAACTTCAGGCTACTCTTGCCCTGTGCCCATCCCAGCCTTTGATCCTCTCACTCTCTCAGAGCCCATGGAAGTGCATGATATCCCTGTACACATTCTGGTACACCTTTCTGAAAATACTGCTGTGGTGACTGTCACAAGCTAAATGCTGAATAAACACTCTCTAAGGAATTTCCAAGAGGCTTAAACTGCATTAAAGACAAAAGCACGTCTCAGCAGTCAAGCTAGTGTCCACAGAGATCTAAGCACCAAAGCTGTGCTGGAGATGGTTCAATCCAACTCAGTCAAGCCAGCTATCGAAATTACAGGCAGTGTTCAAAATGCTTGTTACAACCTGCTTTCCAGCAAGCCTTTCTCCCTGCTCTCCTGGGAGCTGCATTGCCTTCCCTCAGTCCAGCAAGACGTCCATCCCTCCTCCTCTCTGTGCTGGCAGAGAGCTAGAATTCCCTGCCTACATTCCCATGGAGGGAGGAGGGGCAATTTTTGACGGCATCTTACTGTTCATCCCATTTTTCCCCTAAATGTCACTTGACTGCTATGCTGTGCTTGGTGTGAGACCCCAGCACAGGCCCACACCTGATTCCAGACAGAGTCTGTGAAGTTACAGACTGGTGATACCCAAAAGTTCTGGATGTGTTCTCCGAAGAACCAAGAGTATTTCACTGCACAAGAGTCTGCAAAGACCCCACACTGGCACCCACCATCAGCCTGTAGATGAGAGCAGCAAAACAGCACTGCAAAACATTGCCAGGCACTGTTATATTTATGGGTTTGGGGGAGTCATGCTTAGAGGAACACTTGGCACTTATCTTTATCTCAGGCAAGTGTGAGTCCAGCCCACACAAACCCTGAGCCAATTCAAAAGGCTGACTGCAATCCCCCCAGTCCTCTCTCTCCACGAGCCCCTTTTGTTCCCTGCACTTATAAACCTGCAACCCCATCCTTTCCAAGCATGAAGTCCTGGGCCTTTCTTGCATTCTTTTCATTCTCAGTTATCAGTATTAGATGCTAAAAAGAACACCAGTTCTTATGAATGTATAAAAAAATATGTGAAATACATTATGTGATATATAAGTGAACTAATTCTCTACCTGTGAAAGCAGAGAAAATTAATACAGCAAACCAGACCATTATGTCTGTTAAGATCAACATTGAAACAGCATAACAGCATTGTGCTAAAATCTTTCTATGAGTTTTTAAACATCATTGATCCTTTTTCTATCAAATTCCCTTTAGAAAGGCTTTTTTCCTGTCAACCCTTAGTGGCATTTTTGATAGTACCATCTATACACACTTTTAAAAGTATGATATGTCACATAATTGTAATATAAAACACAACCAGCACATTAAAAAGCAGAAATTACAAGACACAATCACACCCTAAAAGCCATAAATTCAATGCAAAACCTCACTAAGAGTGTAACTAATTTTGAGCATATCTTCTGGGTATATAAATTCATTTTCAGTGTCAGAAAATGGTCTGATAACACTTGCAAGATTAGGAAGTTTCATCCGTGAGCATATAAGGACTTGAAAGCTGAAAAAAGACTTAGTATCTCCATGGTATCCAGGAACTGGTTCTGGATATAACTTCCTAAAATTGTAGGAGGAAAAAGAACTAACTAACTTTGCTACCATGGAAACAGAACAGTGGAATGTAATTGATTGTTACTTGTCCACCTGTACAAGACTGATCCCTAAAATGTTAAGGCTCTCGATAACATGGGTAGTTTCGTTTCCACCTGAGAAGTAAATTTGCTAGAAAAAGAACAAGGAAAAGCATTAATCAAGCTCACCAAGAAGGGTAGAGCAGCCTGGGAATAACAGGTATTTATAGGAAAAGTGGAGGATTAGAGAGGAGGAAAAGAGAAATATGAAGAAGGAAGATGTCCTGATGACAGAAGAGAGAGGGGAGGAAGGAAGGGTTTGGTTTGACTAGTGAGGCAGCAAACAGGGCCTTTACAATGAAGGGCTGGATCCTGGCCGTGCCAAAATGGATCTTATGGATATACAGGGCAGCAAATCCTGGACTGGTGTTACCTCCAGAGCGCACCTGCAGTCTCATCAAAAGCACAGTCTCTGGAAACCACGCATGTCTTCTAATTTCTTAACATTCTTAGCTCTTCACTGGCAAATACCACTCTCTTTGGATGTGTCCAAAATGTCCTAACAATTGCCAACGCTTGCACTTCCCTCACAGTTTCTCGGGTTGTCCGACACGAGTGATGGTATTTTACTTCACCGGAAGCATTCCTTCCTCCCACTAGACAAATGTCGGGATTGTAAAATGCGGGATGTTCTCCCCCTTGAACACTTGCTCTCCCTGCCATGGCTGGTGCTCAGCTCTTGCCCCCAGCACCGCCACAGCCCTTCAGTCCACTGAGGGCACCGAGCCCCGCCATCAAACCACTCCTCGGGCGGCAATCGGGCGGGTTTTTACTTCCCTCATGATCCTGAGGATGCTGTTACTGGCTGTGCAGTGCAGCTATCTGCGGGACGATGTTAATGTTCAGATTGCTCTGGTATCTGTCTTAGACTGTGAGATGTTTGGAAAATTATCTCTGCGTCTTGCTGAACGAAAAGCAGAGATGTGTTTTTTAACAGTCTAATTGGGCGGGGAGGGAGAGGGAGGAGGCGGGCAGCGCTGACCCCTCAGGCGCAGCCGCCACCCGGGCGGTCGAGCCGCGGCCCCTCCTGTGGGCGGGACGCTCTTAAGAGGGGGTTCGCCATCTTAGACGCCTCCACCCCCTCCCGCCACGTGACGCGAGCGGCCGCCATCTTAGGCTGCCCGCGCGCCGGGCGGTCACGTGCGGCGGCGCTGAGGGGGCGGCGGGGCCGGGCCGGGCTGAGCGGCCGCGGGGCTGAGCGGCGGCGGAGCCTTCACCATGGGGCAGTGCGGCATCACCTCCTCCAAAACCGTCCTGGTCTTCCTCAATCTCATCTTCTGGGTGAGTCCGCCGCCGGCTCGCGCGGGCCGAGGGCTTTGGGGTTCCAGGTCGGAGCCTGGCGCTGAGGGCGCTGCGGGCCGCGCTCAGCAGCCGGGAGCAACCCTCCCGCCCCGCACGGGTTCGGTTTGTATTTAAACTCTTTAATGGGCGTTCTGAGCCCCTTCGCGGGGCCCGGGTTTCAGCCGTGGGTGCAGTCACTTCCCTCTCAGCCCCCCTCCGAGTTCCAGGGTGGATGGAGCTGCCTGGCAGTGAAGGTTTAACGAGCATGAGGGATCTTGAGGTAGAGATTCTTGTGTAAGTGAATACAGCTGGAGTTGCGTTATTGAGCTTCTCCGGGCTCTGGCAGTTTAATTCCTGTAGCCACTTTCATTTCTGTAGCGCTCTTACGGCCATCTCGGGTTTGGCCCTCCG
Source organism: Platyrinchus mystaceus (assembly GCA_035041135.1). Classification (NCBI taxonomy): domain Eukaryota; kingdom Metazoa; phylum Chordata; class Aves; order Passeriformes; family Tyrannidae; genus Platyrinchus; species Platyrinchus mystaceus. The sequence goes on along the minus strand of JAWWLV010000018.1, from coordinate 20,319,553 downwards.
CTTTAAGGCCATCCCAAAGACTCAGCGGTAAGTATGGAGCACCGTTTTCTTCCTGGTATTTGTGACATAAAGTTAGGACGTACGTGTGTGTATATATCCATATACCTACATGTTTTACGTATTCCACTAGCCACAGTAGCACTGTAGTATTTCTGCATCGCTGAAACCTCCCACAGCTCCAGTCATGCTGACAGTAAGACAAAAGCTCACAAAAGTGGAACAGTAGGTTGCTGTAAATGACCTTTCTCAGGATGGATGTACAGGCTGTAGCTTGGCATGGTGTTCACTGTAATAATTGGCCTGTCAGAACAGCATAAAGGAAATCAAAGAATATACTGTAGACTTTTAAGAATTCCTTTTGTGCATTTTGGTACTGCATTTCTCATCCTCTAATCCCATGTTCAGGAACAGAATATCTGTTGTCCCAGCTGTTCAAAGATTTCTTACGTGAAAAAGTAATAGTGTATAACAAGATATTTGAACGTAAAAGTGTAGCTCTTTATAGCTTCATCATTTAATATTGGAAGCTGTGTGAAATCTTAAAAGTGTTACAGATGAATGTACTTGTCTGGATTTTTACAAAGGAATGCCTCTCACGGGTGCCTGGAAATGAATCATCGTCAGGGAAAATGCATATCTCTGCATTCTGACCGGCGTTTGTCTGTACAGCTGTTCAGGGACAGGAGCAGCGAATGTGAGGCAGATCCGGCATTAAGTGGTGCAGATTAGGAGTCTGTAAATTTGGCTGAGGTGTGTACGCTCCGTTCTTTATCTTTGAAGTGAAAAGTAATGACATCAACCTCTTAGTGCAGTCGTTTGGTTGGAATCTGCTTTGTTGGGTGTGGCTTTTTGTTACACGCATAGTTGCAAATGGCATTTAAAAAGCTCTTTAATAGCTCCCACGTCATACCTAAAGTTTTGACTGGACGCAATTTTTTGGAGTTGCATTCTTGATGCCACCTTGAAGTAGATTTTTTGTTTAGTTGCTAATATAAATTAAGCTCAGTTTTGAGTAAATGAGCACAAATTCTGTATGCAGTTTCACCCCCACTCCAAAGGCTTAGTGATATTTTTTATGTTTCATTTATTAGAAAGGTATTGCTCGTTATTTGCTGCCTTTAGTAATTTGATTGCATGTTGGAGTTTGCAGTTATTCAGCTTAAACAGTGGTGGGACCAAAGTTATTTTGTGTAATGCTAAATCTAGTACTTTGCAATTTTTGATGACTTTTCTTTTGAGACAAACTTGGCTTAATCTAAAATGGACAGATTGTATTTAGGTGAAATGTATTTCATGTCAGATTAAAATGTCATCAATCTCATATTCTGTAAACCACCCCCAGCCTAAGAAGTAAAGTTGTGCTGATAGCTTTTTGGCAGAAAAGTGACTGGGTTGCTTGTGTTGGAACAACCTCACAGCTCATCAGGTGCATGTAGAATGAGGCAGACTTTCTAAAAGTGAGAGTTACAAAACTGAGTGGTTTTCCTTCCTTTAGCTACTTTCCTAAAAAAAATTTCCTAAAAATAGGAAATCTACATACTTTGATCAAAAGCAGTAAAACTTCATTGTTAAATGATAAAAGAGAATTCCAGCTCTTGATCGAGCTCTTGTCATTTGTTGACTGAGCTGTGTATGTTAACATTTGGTGCCCATCTGGTTGACGGTGTAATTGCTTCTGTGCTGTTACAGAAAACCTTTTGCTTGTCATTCATATGTAGTTTCACTTTTCATAATTAGATCATCCAGATTTCCCCTGAGACTTGACAACAGACAAGTGCTTATAATTGGTCAAGTAACTATGAAATGTCCTTTAAATGCTTTTGTAAATTTACTGTGTCTCTGTAGGGTGTTGTATACAAGTCCTATGGATTATCATTGTCTCCATGGTTATCTGTAGGAATAGCAAGTTGTTACTACATAGTTTGCTATCAAAGGCTCTGCAAGAGTAATAATTGACTGATCACAGTGAATTATAACTTCCCCCATGCTCTCCCCCCCCCCCCCGTGTGGGTCTCATATTTGTGGGAGGATATGAATGTTCAGAGAACTTTTGATATTTGCCTTATAGCTGTGACCTGTTCTGAAAATTGTCACTGCTGCTGAAGAAAAAGCAGAAGTGTGTTTGTTATACTCTGTAGTGTAGGTTCTAACTTCTTTTCTTACAGATTTCTTTCAAGCAATCTGAAGAAGACAGATCAGACCTTGCTGACAGGTCACAGCCACTCATTCACCATCTACAGCTATTAGTTTCAGTTCTACAAGTTTGTCTCCTTTTCAAGAGTCTTGTGCTATGTGTTAGATTTTCTAGTTGACACTATGTTAAAGTCACCTTGTTCATGGTTTTGCGAAAACTTCTTTCATACCTTGTGAGATCCTTAGATTAAGTGTCCTTTCCTAAGTGTTAATAATTACTACAGGGTTTTTTGTTTTTTGGTTTTTTTCAGAGAAAATGGGCTGTGGGATCTGTCTTCTTGTCATAGCAGGGCAGGTGCTACTTTATCCTGCAGAAATCTGGATGGGCTTGATGCACCTTTATGGGTTTCTGGTGTGATACTTTGGACAGTTTAGCTGCATTTGCAGGGGTGTCAGGCATCGAGTGCATCTTCTGTAGGTGCCCATATTGCCTTAAAACTACAGTTCTGTAAGAAAACAATATCATGACAGTCAGCAAGAGTAGCAGAATACAGATCTTGCATGGAGCTTTATTTGAATTTTGGATAATTTGTCAAAGAGTGCTTAAGCTCTAAAGTACTTTACCAAGAAATGAATTGATAAGAAGCATCAGTTAAAACTTGCCCTTCTCAGAAAGTCCAGAGGAGTTCAGATCAGATTAATGTGTTTCTGTGTGCTTTTTTGCTATGAGTAATTTTGTAGTAGATATGATAAATAACAGAGGAAAAGGTTCTTCAGATGACCTTCATCTTGCTGTAAGTTTGCACAAGGTCTGTCTGGTCAGCTGGTTGTTTTCATTAGGGGATGCTCAGTCCTGTGCTTTAAGGAAGGGTATTGCATAGAAAGAAATTGTGATGTACAAGACAACTTAGAAATCATGAAACTTCTAGTAGGTATATCCTCATAATCTGCAATACCTTTGATATCCTGAGGAAATTGATAATTACAATAAAGTATTTGAGAACAGCGTGTTTTTCAAAAAAACTTCTCTTAAATTACAAGTCTGCATTGTTTTGAAAGAGGAAGGAATAAATTTACCTGGAACAAATATTTAAAGACTGCTGTCAAATGTGTTTATTTTGTGCACTCTTTATTTAAGGCTTCGTGGTGTGACTTGCATAATTCAGTTGAAAGCACTTTGAAGAAATGAGGTGAAGACAAAAAGGCTAAGGAAATGTTTTCAGTCTTAGTTTAGGATAGAGTGTAGCAGGATAAAATATTCAGAGTTCCATGTAGTCTTGCTTCAGAAAAGGGACTTTATCTGTTTTATATTCCCAGAGAATCCGTGTGTTTTGACAGCCTGCTCTGCCAAAATAGTACCTCATATCCTGTACTTGCTCTGAGGTTTTTAACTTCACTTCTGTGTCTTCCTCCTGGAGAAAAGGAATGAACTCTACTTCTGCAGTACTTTCAACTCAGTAGTTGCAGACTGTTTAAGTTGTTCTTGCAGTTATTAAGCTGACTTGAAATCATTACTTTTCAGCTGATTAAGCTATGATTAAACATTCTTTGATATGATTGTTTAGAGAGATCTCCAGGCTTCAGTTGTGTACAGCAAGAATTGCTCCTACAATTCTGTGCTCACTTCACGACCTGGGAGTTCTCACCACGGTGCAGTAAGCAGAGTTATAGAAATGGTGTAGTATTATCTTAGAGGAATCTGTGCTCTCTTTAGAAGGAGCTGCAGGATTGTGTAATGGTTTAGAATCCTGGGCATTAAAGAAATTAAATTTTTTAATTAAAAATTGGAATTTTAAAAGTCCTCAAGTGTTATGGCCTCTGAGTGATTTTTCTTACAGTGTTTGGACATGAATTTTCAGGTAGTAAACAAGGGCCATGTGCTGATTTTTAGTAAGAAATACTTCAGTTTTGCTTTTAAGTAATGTAGTATCATTTATGTTTCTTGACAGGGTGAGTTTCAAGTTTTTGCTTGGGATTTTTCAGGATATTTGGCATCTGGACTTGAGTTTACAGGGAGAGCTAAAACCTGTCAAAAACAAGTTGCAAAGCTAAATGTGATACCTCTGAGTGGTACATGGAATCTGTAGTATCATTTTACCTGGTGAACTTTGTAGCGCAGAGCTATCATCATTGTTCTTGTGCAGAGAAAGAGTGGACTCAAGTTACAACTCTGAGGACTAAATAGTGTAAAAGAATGGCTATATTGTTAACATCTAGTTAAAAAAAAAAAGTAAAATAGTATCTGCAGGTGCACTGCATCTTGCAGTTAGTGCCAGTTAAAGTATACAATGCCAAATGCAGAAGCAGCCAAAGCCTTTTGCTTTGGCCTAAAAAGCCATTGAATTTGAGGTGTTCGGGCCTCGTGTTACAGAACAGAGTGTGGCTGGTACAGACAGAGCAGTCTGGCTTACTTGAATGTCACATGGCTTTGTTTTGTAAGCCTTTAAGATAGTTTGAACTGTGTTACAAAGTTGAATGGAATTGCTAATTTTCCCCTCCCAAAGGATTTTGTAGGGCAGTCATAGCTTAGCGTTCCAGTTACATTATTATCGATGAGAGCAAACAGAAGAGTGTCAGGAAACCATTGGGTTCGAAGCTGGATGTGCACCAATTTTAGCAGCAGAGAAAATGTCAAGTACCAGTGTGGATTTGTTTGGGAGGGGAGTGGAGAGAGAGACACTTCAGCAGTGAAGTGCTGAAAAGGAGGTAAGAAAAATAGCAGAGAGATCTCCTTTGAGGTTAAAGCTGGGGAGATAGACTTTGAAGGTCAGAAGGCTACAAGGAAAACTTAAAGAAGGGATGAGGGAAAACTCACTCTCTATCAGACAGTAACCAG
>JAWWLV010000018.1:20265264-20314484 GCA_035041135.1 Platyrinchus mystaceus | reverse complement strand
TAAGAAGCAGGAACTGGGTGGCAAACCACAATACCAGTGTCCCTGCTTGTGGGTAGGAAATGTTTTATTTAAAAAAACAAACAAACAAACAAAAAAAAAACCACCCAACATGTTACAACGGCTGTGAGAACAAAGATACACTTAAGGTAAACATAAGGAAAGGGAAGACTGTCCTGGGACAGGATCCAGGCAGAAAAGCTGACTGTGTGTTAGTGTGGAAGGTTTTTTCCTTACTTTTTCCTTCAGTTCTTTTTATCAAAGGTGATATAGATGGTCTGTCAGAATATGAAATGGGTTTATTTAACAATCTCATGCTTAAAAGAGAAAGAGTTAGCAATAATTGGGTTTAGAGTGGTATCTGTGTTACTACCAGCATTTGCCAGTCAGCACTGGTAAATTGGCAGAAGTAGGAGTTTAGGTGTACTTATCAAAAATGTGCAATATTCCTCTTGCCCAATTGACTATTAGGACTGTTTTTCTCCTAATATACAATACTTTGCTGCTACCTTCATTTTCTTGTTCAGAGAGTGTGTGTTTTCCTTAAAAAAGGGAATAAAATGTAGATTCTAAAGGGACAGATGCTATTCTTTGTCCTAGTTAATTAAAAGAGTACCAAAAAATAAATTCACAATCTCTTTGTTATGGATTCCATTGTGGCCCCAAAGTCAAGAAAATTCCATGGCAAGGTAAAGAGTAAAAGTAACAAGGAGACTTTGTAAACCTACAAAGTCTTCGGACAAGTCTTCATCAGATCTCTTCAGGAGCAGCATTAAGAGGGTAGTGTAAGGAAGCATTTGGTTGTAAATGAAGCTGCAGTGGCCGTGGCTGATAAATAAATGATCAACAGAACAGGTACTTTAAATATCTTGCTTAGTCATCATCTTAGGTAGCCACAGTTTTGGCTTTCAAGCTGCTGCAGGTGTGAGCATTACTGAAAACATGAAAACTGTTCTTGGTGTGTGTCTGCAGCCTACTTGGAAAACAAGCAAACAAGCCCTGTAACTGTTTCAAGGTGCAGCTCTAGCCTTGAACACCTCCGGGCATGTGAAAGGTGAAAGCCGACTCAGTGAAACAGGCAGGAGTTTAAGAGGCTGTATTGTACCAGCCCAAAGATGGGAGAGGTTTGCTCAAAGAACCTCCAATTGTATGTATTTTTTCACACACATATGTATGTATGTATGTATGCTTTCCTATAGTGTCTTGAATGGTAATTTATCATTGTGTCATTAGATCTTCCAGTTCTCCCTCCAATTCTTTGCATAATTGCTCAGCTTTAAATAACTCCTTAGAGGTTCCTGCCCTTTTCTGAACTGTGAAAGGTCTGTGTTTCTATAAAACTTGCCTCTGGTGAAAAGGATGTCAGATTGTTCAAGCATTCTGCAACAAACTGTCTTCATTGACTGTACTTTTTATATAGAGTGTTTTTACACGTTAATTCATCATAAAATAGGAGTATGCCACTCCAGGTTCAGAACTGCAGGTTAGATGCAAAAAACTGTATAAGGATGTGTGAATGCTGAATAACCAGTCATCTCCCTAGAGCTTGCATGTGACCTGGCACAGGTTCAGGAACTGCTGCCATCTCTATTCAGAGCTTTGAGCAGATTAAGTTAGAGAATTCCTCCTTCAAACCCTGTCTGTCAAAGACTTGTTTGAATTGTGTGCAGTTCATATATTTGGCTTCCATTTAATGATAAGAAATACATGATTGTAAACACGGTAGCTTTTTATTCAAATATCTTTGACTTGATCAAGTTTGGGCTTTGTAGATTTACCATTTACTCTGCAGGGTAATAAACACTGCGATTATTTTGATTTATTTTTAAGGTATCCATGTGTCATTATTTGTGATACAGATTTGAGTTTCCCTAGATGATTCCTTGAGCTGTGGATGTTTTAAGTACATGGTACTGTTTTGAGGGGTTTGGGTTTGTTCTGTAGTTTTGTGGGGTTTGTTTGGGTGTTTGCTTTATTCTTTAAAAAGCAAGTGTTTAACTTTATTCTTGGTCTGCAGCAGGTAATAAACATTCATTTAACTGGTGCAGCACTGATGAGTGTAGAGTGCACACTTCATATGGGTAAAACTGGCTCTTTGTCTTATCTGTTGCCATAGTGTTTGTACATTAACATAGACCATGGTACCATGTGTTGAGTAGTTGAAAACTGAGCTGTGAAGAGGGAGGAAAGGACCTCAGACTGGTCTGGTTCCATGGACCAAACACCTATGAGCAGGTAGCACAGAAGGTGGACTCATCTTCTGGCTTAGTTTCACCCAAAGGGAGTCCTGTTACACACTCCTAAGGCTACTCAGTGATGCAGAGCAGAAGTAATAAGTGAAGATTGTCAGAAGATGAGCAAAAAGGATTGCTTCAAAAGCACTTTTCTCATCCCAACTATAACGCTGCTTTAGAGACCTCCCCACTTCCCCCTTTAGAGCGGACTGAAAAAAACACTCACCATCCCGTGGTTGTGATGTGAAAGGAGAAGGAAAGGCATCTGAAACTTGTTTACCTGTAAACTGGCTGGGTAGTGGTGCTGTTTTCATTGTTCTGTGAAAAACTATTGTACCTGTTCAGAAACAGTGTAAACCGGGATACCTGGGGAAGGAGTTTTACTCTTCATAGCCCTTACACCTTGTGCAAGTTCCAGCAGGCACCTTTGCTCTCAAGACTTCCTGCCCCTGCAGATGATTTGTTGAAGAAGCAGCAGTAATTTTTAAGGGTAGGGTCACTTCATCAAATAGAACCAGGAACACCAGTTGCTCGACATTGTTCAGAAGCCCAGTGCTGTCAGTGATGAGTAGTTGTTATATTACTGTGTGTGGAAGGGGTTTAATGAAGACTTCAAACCTGGCTGCTTTTAATCTGAGCAGTCTAAAGACTAGAAAAGCAAAGTTTTTTAATATGCATATGCTTCTTGAAGTAGGGAAGGAAAGCTAACACCTGTAGACTTTTTTTTTTTTAAGGTTAAACTTTTTTCAGACACATTCTTCAAATTTATGTGCTCATGCAGTTTATGAACCAGATTTTTCTTAGAAAAGGAGGAAGCCACTTAAATTACACACAAGAGGAGGACAAAGGAGTTCACAAATGGTTCTGATTTCAGCTTTGTGGTATATATTCTGTGCCTGATGCCAGCCACAGCTGTGGTTTTTCATCTGCCACCTTGCAATATACCATATTTCTAACAACCATTTTAGTTGTTAGAAATAGGAGATTACATCACTCTCCTGCCATTCACACGCTTCATTGCTAGGCAACAGTTAATGTAATTCCATTGTTCGGTGACACTACTTTGAAGCTTTGCTTTGTGTACAGAAAGTGTGTGTCTGCATTTTGCCATGTTGTACCTAATATGGCAGGATTTGTACAGTTGGATTAGCATTTCAACATCTCCTGTGCAAAGGGGTGATTTTGTAACAGCTCGTTCACTTGTGTCTGGAGAAGATGTCTTGCTGTTGGTCTTTGTTACTGAATTTTCAGTTTCCTTCCCTCGTATCTACATAGCACCTTTTCTTGGATGAACCTGAGCCTCCTGGATGCTCATCTTAAAGATTCCTGCAGAGTACACAATTAGCTTTGCAGAAAGAGAGGCAGAGAAGTGAAATGTATTGCTCAAATTGATGCAAAACTGATGATACTGTTGAGCTGGCTCTTAATATCTTTTTCTTTCACATAGTGTTTCTATAACAAAGTGCTGCAGGGAATATTCCATATGTGATAATATTGTGGTGGTGGTTACGCAGCATTGTTTTCTAGGAAGGAGTTGCAGGAATATTGCTGTACATGTGCTGTGTGGTGGTGAACAGTACCGAGATAGCAGGTACCAGTCACCTTATGGCCAGTTGAGTTCTGTGCCACACTGAACAGGCTGCCCAGGGAAGATTGAGAAGACTTTGGACAAAGCCTTGACCAACCTGGGTCTGAATTCATCATTGACCCTGCTGTGAGCAGGAAATTGGACTAAATGATCTCCTGAGGTCCCTCCTGGACTGAATTCTTAATTCATTCTTTGATTCTACACTAACAGGATCTAGCCTTGTAGTATTACAGCTGCTGAACAAGCTGTAGGTGCGTCTGTCTGCCCTCCTCTCACAGTGCAGGCCTGGGGTAGTTACAGGACCACTGAGTGGGAAAGGTGTCTGGAAGAGCTTGCAGTGTTCTCCCTCAGGTCAGAGCTCAAGTGTGTAACACTCCAGCTGAGTCAACTCTTGTGTCGAGGTACAGATTGGATTGTAATGGGGACACTGTCCTTCACAGAAGAGTGAAATTCCCCTGATCAGAGCTCAGTCCTTGCATCTTCTGAGTGGATTGTTTCAGCTTAGACTTGTATTGGGACACTAGAAAAGCGTGTCATTAAATAGTTAAATTATATTGTCCTTCATTGCAGATCAATGTTTCGTTCTGCAGTAGGAGTGAAGACAGTTGGGTGAGACATTAGTAAAGCACAAATTGATAAGGCCCTTTTATTTTGAAATAAGTGTGTGTTCATTTGCTCCTCGGGCAACAGTTGTCTGTCCTTCACTAGGTTGGCTCAGTTTGAAGTTAATGAAGGTATTGATGTGTTGGGATCAGTGTAACTGTACAGGAGGTGAGGTCACAGCAGATTGATGCAAGAGCTTTGTCTCGGTCTTTTAAATCTATGTAGTTGCAGATCCATCCCACAGCACTTGCAGTAACTTAAAGCTGCGGGTTTTTTGTTAATTAAGGACCTTTTGTACAACAATCCTTCTGAGAACATCTGTTTTACAAGCTTGTGGTACATGTTTCTAGGTATTTGGTTCTGTCTTAATAATCGATGTTTTATATTTGTTCCTGCCTGCTTTGTTGATTAGAATCAGATTTTCCAGTGTTGTGAACACTTCAGAAATGCTGTTTCTGGCATCTTTCCCTAGCAGAGGTTAAAGTTTCCAGTGTGTGTATCTGTTCTGTTCTAACAGTAACCCATAGTTAGTAATGGGCAGAATTGCTGCAGGAAGGGTTTGGTGTGGAAGGAACTGATGTGTTCTCGTGTGTGTTGCAGGCAGCAGCAGGCATCCTGTGCTACGTGGGAGCCTATGTGTTCATCACATATGATGACTATGATCACTTCTTTGAAGACGTCTATACACTAATCCCAGCAGTCATTATCATAGCTGTGGGGACACTGCTTTTCATTATTGGACTTATTGGGTGCTGCGCTACCATTAGAGAAAGTCGCTGCGGGCTTGCTACGGTGAGTTGCAGAGTTCTTATGTACTGTTTACCTGATGTATATTTGGCTACCTTCCCTTTCTAACAACCTTCTAAAATATTATTTAAAGGTTTTTTTCTAATCTTATTTTATGCCCTTAAACGTTTTCCCCATATATTTTGTTCGGAACATGTTGTTTCAACTTTCTGTTCCGAATAAAGGTGCTAAGTTAGGCAGTTCTAGCAGCAGAAGGCTTCTCGGTTTTACCTTTTTTAGAACTGTGGTAATGTCATTAAAAAATGTAAAACCATATGACTAAGTCATAACAGTTTTTAGATATCACTTTTATCTGTTGTAGCTGAAAAGCTGAAGTAGGAGAGAAAGATGATCCAGGAGCCTTCTTAAGTGTCTTGCATCAAGTTTAACTGCGGGGTGTCATAGTGCCTACTTGTTTTCTTTATGGCTTAATTTGGACACTTTCTTTGCAGTATCTTATGGAGAGTGTTCCCAAGCATTTTAACTGTAATTTCAGCTTGAAAACTAGGTAGAAAAGAGGATGGGCCAGTATTTAAACTGACCCACAGAGTTTTTGGGGAGTTCCTTTGTTGACTATCCATGGACTTCTTTAACAGTTTAATTTACATGTGCTCTTAAATATAGCAAGACAAGTGCATAGCTTGCTGTCTTTGCCAGTTGTTACAGAAGAAACATTCCCTTAGTCCAGGGGTCCTCAAACTACGGCCCGTGGGCCGGATACGACCCCCCAGGATCCTCAATCCAGCCCACCGGTATTTAGAGAAACACCCCCTCCCCAACTCGGGCAAATCGCCAGAGCCCCAGTGGCAAAGTTCCTTCAGTCCCTTCTGGCCACCCTTTCTGGACTGTGTGGCCGGGCTGAGGAGGGGGGCAGCGGCATCAGCAAGTTTGAGGGCCCCTGCCTTAGTCCATCTACCACTCTTAGTAACAGCCTGGGTAGCTTCTTTGTGACATTCCTGTTTATCTAATAAAGAATACTGAAGGAAACACTTGATTAAAGCACTTTTTCAGTATTAATGACAGCACTTGCCCAACTGGGCAGCTTCTTATAAGTTGGTGTAGTTATGAACACTAAAGCTTCTTGAACAAATTCTGGGCTCATTTGGTCAACTTAAGTGCCTGCTTTAAATTATCTGTTTAATCAAAACCTTACCTGAAAAATTACTTTAAATAGAGAAATCTATATGGAGACTTTGGAAAGTAAATGAACAAAACTGTTTGCACAAACCCTCTTGATTGTATTTTACAGTTTGTGATCATCTTGCTCTTGGTTTTTATCACTGAAGTTGTGGTGGTGGTTCTTGGATACATTTACAGAGCAAAGGTAATGACTTCTCCTTTTCAGTAAATGTTTTGTTGTGAGATGTGACCAAAATACAGAGTGCAGTCTTAATAATGACTGTTAATCAAACTGTGTTTGATTCTGTACAACTGTTAATGGGTATTTGTTAGGGGAATAAAACCAAACCTCTAAGTGGATTAAGTTGTGATAGCAATATCCTAAAATTTGTAAGCAAAAAGTAGATGGAAGAAATCATTAACAGGTGAACAGTAGAGGGGGGAGTAATTGGTACCTTTACATTTTCCAGATGGTCTTCTAATTTATTTATGCTTTCACCTTGTGAATGATTGGGGCTACACAATATTTGAACATCGGGCATATTGTCTTAATATGCAATAACTTAATGTTGTCATGTCTTCTGGTATGCAAACTAACACTGCATAATAATGAAACCCATTGAATGTGTTAATGGGTACTTTCCAGCTTTATATAGGTTGTGGACAAGGGTTATAGCTAAAGAAATTATGACTTCTCTCTCACTGTTTGTTTAATGGAATTAAGAAACAGGACCAGAAAAATAAAATTAAACATTTCTACCAGCATAATATATGGCAGAAATATACTATATGGTATTAGAGATACCACAATGTAGCTTGAAGAAAAGAAGTTTCTGAATTGCACAGTTTACTGGCTTTTGATGTGTCTGTATCTAAATTTTGCAAAAAAAATTCCCAGAGAAAGCATTTTAGCTGTGACACAGAGTATGTGAGCAATGCAGGACACTCAGTGCTACCTTAGCAAGCTGAACTGTGGTACCCTTTACCTTTCTTGGGCCTTTCATGGGCATGTAAACAGCACAGTCTTCATTGTTCAGCATTCTCCTTGCTTTCTCCTGCTGTCCTGGGAGAAATGGTGAGACAGAAAAAAAGGAAAATTGGGTTGTTTTGCTTGGCTTCCAAGGGAGGCTGCCCTGAGTGAGCAGCCAACACCATGACCTTGAAGTGCAAACTGTAAATATGCTGCATAACAGAAGTTGCTTCAACAGGAAGTGCTCTGTGGGCGATTCTTAAATTCACAATATTCTTTTCTCATGGTCTTCGTTTGATTTCTGGTATCTTGGCAGTGAACTGAGATGATCTTTTGGGATTCTGAAGGAGTCCTTAGAAGCAACTGAGGAAAGCACTGCAATTCCAGGGGAATGGGAAACATGTTGATTGGAATGGTTTCCTTCTGTTTCAGTATTTAGAGGCAATACTGTATTAGGGTACAGCTGTGCAGCAGTTACCGTGGATCTGAGCTGTGGTCATCTTATTCTCTTCCATGCTCCCATCTCAAAGTGACTTGCTCTTTTTCAGTTAGCAGCATTCACAGCAGATAACAGCAGAGGCAGTGGATCTTCCTTGCCTAGCCCATCTGAAATTACACACTTGGAACACTTGAAAATTGGATTGGTCCCAGCTCTGTGTTCCTGTTGCTTCTTTTTTTTTTTTTTTTTGTGTCTTGCTACCATAGAGTTTTCACTGCAGTGGGTACTGCAGGGCCAGAGCTTGGAAGGAGAGGGAGGGTAATCTTCTCTTTGGTGGCAGTGTGATCTTGTGTTAAGCTGTTTGTGGGAGTCAGTATTTAAAAACTGAATCTTTAATCTTTTGAAAGGACAGACAGTTTGTTAGTAAAAATGGCAGTTTTTCTAGTCTGCTGCAGTACTTAAACTATTGTTTCATGTGCAGCAGGAGTGTCAGAAATAAATTTATTACCAATGAACTGGTAGGGGAAATGTTTTGCCAGGATAAATAAAGCAGCTCTGTGCTTTGCTAATTTTGTTCTCTTGTTTCTGACATGGCATGTATAAATCTGTGGGAGTTTTGTTTTGGTTTTTCTAAAGGTACCTGAATCATGCTAGAAACACGTTGTGTTAACTCTACAAACTTCCAAAGGAAAGGCAAGGTTGAAATCACAGCAGTTGTATGGAATTTGCATGGATTTCAGGCATAATGTTGCTGTAATTGAGCCATAAGCCAAATGATACACAAGCAAGCACTGAAATAAATTATTAAAAACCTATATGGCAAATTGAATAGCTGTTTTGTTATGAGTCAGAGTTGTAAATCACATCAGTTAAAAATCAAACAGTTGATTTTAAGCTAGTCTGAAACAAGTTGCCTGTGCAGGCTAAATTGACTTTTATGCATACCTGTCTTGATACAGATTTACTTGCTAAGATAGGCAGCATTCTTGAGGAGGAGGGGGTGGTGGAATGTACTTTGTGCTATTGCTGCAGAGAATTCTTCCATTAAAGCATTTAAGCATGTGTTGACAAGACCTTCCTACTATAGCTTGCAAATCTGAAGAATATGCAGGCTTAGTGCTCAGTCCTAAAATTACATTCCTTGCACATAATTTCTGTTAAATGTGGTAGAAAAAAATCGATTCAGACCTAGTCTTAATATTGCACAAATGTTTGTCTATACTGAAATTTCTGTGCACTTAAGTAATAGTTTACAATGAACATATTACTTCAACGGTTCTAGTAAGTGGGTTTTTTCCAAACTTAAAAAAGCCTTTTGTAGGGACAAGAGATGGTTCTTGGGTGGCATCCATTTCTAATGCATGTACTTGACAGCATCTTCAGCAGTTTTGACTCATCTGCAGTAGTTCTAAAAACTATTCAGTAACTGTTGCTGTGTACAATGTTCTGCCTTTGGTGTTCCTCTGGGGCTGAACAGAGAGCTTGGTCAGCCAAAAGGCATCATCTTTGAGAATTTACCTGGGCTTCAGCCAAAATGGGAAGAGCAGGTGGTATAACTTACAACGTGGTGATCCCAATATCCTTGTTGGTCCCAAGGGGAATGTGTTAGCCTGGATGGTAATACTAGTTTTGGTTTGGAACTTCGAAGGAGGAGTAGAAAGATGAGTGCATGCTCTTAGGGAGAGCCCTTACCTTGATGGCATGTGTGCCACAGTGTCACAGGAAAAGCATGTTCCTTTCTGAGAGACATTGCAAAGCTTAAAATCTTATGGAAGGTACCTGCTTGGATTTTATTTCTCCCTTAGCTGCGAGGTAGGAACATCTTTGCAAAAGTCAAGTTAGGATTTTAGGAAGCTGATTTCAGATGATGGAGTTTCCTGAAATGCCATCATGGGAAGTGAAATGATTTTACATAACCTGTAGCACTGCTGTTGGTGAGCTAATGCAGATGCTTTCCGACCACTTGCCAGGTGGAGGATGAAGTTGATCACAGCATTCGGAAAGTATACAATGGATACAATGGGACAAATCCTGATGCAGCCAGTCGTGCCATTGACTATGTACAGAGGCAGGTGAGGTGACGAGGCCTGTGGCAATTTTTCAGTCCTTTCTGTCCTTAAAACGCAGATGCTGTTGCTCTGCTACTTGGGTACATGGTCTTCCTCCATTCTGACATTGAATGGACAATAAAGAGTTTAACTTGGTTAAAATTAATATAATTATTGCATTGTTGATGGGGAGATTTATTTTTATGTAATTAGCTGTCTGTCAATCTGTGTTTGGAGTCAAATACTTAGTACTGAAGTATTCTTCTGCAGTGGAACATAATATACCTGTCCTCTTGGCATTGCCATTGGAACTGCTGTCATTGTCTCTTTACCTGTCTGATTTTCCAGCTGCGCTGCTGTGGGATCCATAACTACTCAGACTGGGAGAATACTGTGTGGTTCAAACAAACTAAAAACAACAGTGTGCCACTCAGCTGCTGCAAAGCAGCCCTCAGCAATTGCACTGGCAGCTTGACCCACCCAATGGACCTTTACTCAGAGGTGAGGCAGCCAAAGCATGAACCTACACAGCCACCTGCATTTTCTGACAATCATTTACTTTTCTTTTTGGGAACATCAAATCTTGGGTGTATTTGCTTTAACAGAAAGTAGATGTGGTTTCTCCTTTTTGTCATTTGTGATGTGTTAATTTTTTCTTTAGTGTTTGGATTATCTTTTTGATCTGTTTGATGCTTTTGGGGTTTTTTTTGGTGTGTGTCTAAATACGATCGAGAGATGGATAAATAAGCCTACTTGTTTCAGGGGTGTGAGGCTCTGGTTGTAAAGAAGCTTCAGGAGATCATGATGTATGTCATCTGGGCAGCACTAGCATTTGCTGCCATTCAGGTAAGAGAATGTTCCTTATTTGTTAACTTCTTTCAAATGAAATTCTGAGCTGCTCTACAGATAATTACACTTTAACGCAGAACTTCCCAGCCCGTGCATGGTCCCAGAACTGCTGCTACGTGGATGTGTATTCTTGTTAAGAGTTGAAGAGAGGAACAGTCAGTGTTACATACAGTAATCTACTATAATGTAAATGGCAAATTATTTCTTGAAAACTAATTATGTAGGTATTTAAGTATCATGAGTGTCCTCTGATGGCATTTAACACTTGAAGAATTTGCATAGTATTTGGTTTTCAACTTTTAAACCAGGTAGCTCATACTTCATGCCATTTTAGAGGTACCTCAGCTTAACTGTTCTTCATGGCATCTTCATGGCATACAAATTGAGGACCACCCAGGAGATACACCAAGGATATAACAGTGTGCTCTGTTCTTGTGCAACTGAGCTTTGCATTGTGTCTTGAAGTTTTCTTGGTTTTTGGACCTAAGCAAAGAGGTTCTGAACTGAAGACCTTTATTACAGTTACCCTGGTCATAAAAAAGTAACTGAGGAAATAGATTCATGTATATATTAGTATTTATTAAATTTATAAGAAAACTAACTAGGACTGTCTTTTAAACACATTTGTGAAGTTGGAATTTTAAATGCTCATCTGTTTGGCAGACTTAGCACACTAATGACATTTATTTTCAGACTGTGCCAATGTTTTGGTCTCTGAGCAATGTTGTACATACCCTGAATCCCAGGAGACCGAAAGCTAATTTCAAAGTTGCTTTTGTACCCCTAATAGTGTTGGAATTTAAACAACATTGTACCTGTTGAGTCTGTAAATTCAGGTGCTTTTGTTTTCAAAAGCTTTTTAGCTGGACTATATGTTTGAAGGTAAACAACCCTTTGCAAAGAGTCTTGTGAAAATATGATTACACTTAAAATTCAGTGCTACAAGGATATACTCATAGGTAACACTGTACACAGTGGTGTTGAACTGTTCAGGCCCAGACTACTTCAGCTCTGAAACTTCAGATTTGGTGAGATCTGTGCCCAGACTCCTGAAGGGAAAGTATTTTTTCAATTGCCCTTCTTCAAACTTTAAAGCAGTATTTGGTCTGCTTGAACACTTAAATAGATTTGTGTGGCGTAAATGAGTGTATTTATCACAACCATGGCTACTGGGACAGATTTTTTTATGTAGGAAAAAAATGCTTGTTACGAGATTGAGTGAGCTGCATCCCAAGAGGAGGCATTCTTCCTCATTTTGGAGTTTGCAGGTTGGTAAACAGGTCTGTCCCAAAATGCAGCACATTTTATAATCCTCTCTGTGACTGGTCCAGAATTTCTGACACACACTTGCAATGGCAGTGTGGCTGCTTCCATCCTGTTCAAACTGTTCCACTAGTTGTTTCCTGAAACTTGACACATAAGTTCTGATGTCCTTGTCTTTGTAATACAGAACTTAAATTATGTCCTTAGCCTGATTCTCAGCAAAATAATCTGTGGGCTAACTGCAAGAAGGGAAACTTCAGCACATGTCCTGTAAACTTAGAGCAGTAATTACATTTTTCTTACCTCTTGGTGAATTTTACTACCTCTCCTGTACTTACTGCACACAGTCCCCATATTTCATGTTATGCAATCAGGCTGCCCAAAGTTCTCTATCTCTCACAGCCTGCAGTCAAAAGACTGAGAAGAGTATTTTTACAAGGCTTGGAATTTTCAGAAAACTTAAGTCTTTTTCAGCATAGAATTAATTTTTGGTATGTTCATGTTTCTGTAACCGTGGGGATCCTCCAGTGTGCAGTAATTCCTTGGTCCCAACCACAGTGACAGCACAGAACTATTAATAAATAGGAGGCAAATTGAAAGGAACAAAGATACAGCTTTTGTGGTAGGGGATCATTTACAAATGGCATATGTACATGTAGCCAGTGAACTTTTTTGTACCAAATTGGTTTGATGAAAGATTGGGCATACTGCTAGCAGGCAAATCCAAATAAATTAATTAAAAAAGCAAACTAAACAAACCTTCTGAATGTGAGAGATGTCTAAACTTTGAGAAAAGTTGTCAGAGGAGGATGCATGGATCTTCCTTCAACATGGACTTCTAAAATATTTTTGTTCACAGTATTAAATAGCAACCAAAGAGAAACAAAATCCAATGCCTTAAAAAGGGAATTTAGAGGTGTTAGTGTGTTTTTTAGTGACATAATAAATAATTTCTGTAGAGGAAGCTGAAATATGGGAGTTACTTCTGTGTTTACAGTGAATTCTAGGAATATGCTCAGAGGCCTAAAGGATAGAAATTGTCTAAATAGTAACTCAGAAGTTAATAGCATGAGGTTTTATTATAGTACCTGATGGTTACAGATTCTGCACAACTGTATAAATTGAATGTCTTGAATGGGTCATTGAACAGGGTTATCTATGTGCAAGTAACTGTAAATGTGCTGGAACTACTTTTATTCATTCAGTGTACAAGGCTGGAATGAATTCTAGCAAAAGGCTAAAGGAGGTATTTCTCTGAGCACACTCTTTCATTTTAGCCTTATTTTGAACAGCAGAAAAGATGAAGTTTTTGTGCTTGCAGGCCATGAGCCTTCTTGAGAGTTCTGTAGCCACTGGCAACTCCTATAAACTCTCCATTTAATGAGTCTAACTTAAGTGGTTTTTAATTGTGGATATTCCCTCCTCCTTTAGAAGGGCTGTGTCCACGAAGAGGTATTCTCATGTAACTTGTTTTCTCTTACTCTGACATGAATTTAACAACCTGAGCACCCTGTCTGGTTGATGTCCCTGCTCATTGCAGGAGGGTTTGATTAGATGACCTTTAAAGGTCTGTCCCAACCAACCCATTCCGAAGTTCTCTGATATTTGGGAGTCTGTAGGTGAAGAGAAACCACCCGAGTGAAGAAAGGTCCTGTTTTAACAAGCTGCAGTGCTCTAGGTTACTCTCCATATGCTTTTTTAAACCTGAGCTGGTTTCTGCTACAGATCCCAAGCAGATAATGCACTCCAGACAGAGTATTGATCTTTACAGCTTGTTCCTTTTCAGGAAATGAAAAGCTTATACTGGAATTTCATCATGCCTCTTTCTGATCACTGCTTGTTTAGATTTAGGATTTTTAAAACATCGTCTCCAGTCTTTCAGCAGACTCAAGTACTGTGTTGTGTGTACCATCACTTAGTTTTAAAACTTGTTATACATGTGATGCTTTTGCATCAGCCTGTATTAAAAAAAGTGAGTAACTCTCCTTTTGTCCCAGTTCTGTTTTCACTGGGCTTTTGTTGTATTAGTGAGGAAGATTTACACTTGATTATCTGCTCACCCAGATCATTCTTGTTTGCTTTCTGTCCAAGAAGTTTTTTGGGGTGTATTTCTGGGGTGGTTTCATTTTTTTTGAAGAAACCATCATCTTCTGGGTGATTCTGTATGATCCAGGGCTATGACAGGAGCCTCTTGAAGTATTTGCATCTGTAAATAAATTTAAACTTCTATGTGTATGACCAAATCAATACAATCTCTTTACTAGAAGCTATTGCTAATTACTGTAGGCCACAGAACACAACACTATATCTTGTATTTTTTTAGTAGCTACAGCCTTACTCTACCTTCAATAAACATGCAACTTCTTTAAAATATCATGCCCTGATTGTTCCTGTGGTTTAAGTCTTGTAAATGGACACAGGGTAATCATACCCTGAATTCCTGACAGACATGCCAGCATAGTTGTGGTACTGTGAATTTTAACATGTCTAAAAGTGAATTACACTGGATTTTAAGCTTTCTAGTATGTCACATTAACAGAGATTGAGCATTAGAAAGAGGTTTCATAAAACTCTACAAAGCTTTGCTCTTTCATCATAGCATTTAGAGGCTGATACATCTGAATTTCACTTGGATGTTTCATTCCAGGTACACTATCTAAAAATCTGTACCTCTCATAAAATTCAGAATTTCTTCCATTTGAATTATTATATACAAGTGGCTGACTACAAAAGTTCTCTTAAAGGTGTCCAGGATAATCTTGGAAGAAAATGAGGCTGGAGTTTGTGGCCCTTGCGTTTTGCAGCAGGAACCAAAAATCATTTGTTGCCATGTCCCTTGTGGGCAGTTAGAGTTTCAGAAAGCATGCTGGCGATGTCTGTGAGGTTCTCTTGCAGTCCTGTCGTTGTTCTCAAGCCTGTTCTGTTTTTTTCTCCGTAGCTTCTGGGCATGTTGTGTGCCTGTGTAGTTCTATGTAGGAGGAGTCGGGATCCTGCCTACGAACTTCTCATCACTGGTGGAACCTATGCCTAGAAGAGAATTCAAACATGCAGTTCAATCTGACCCCACTTGTGTGGAAGGTGAATGGGCCAGGTCTACTTCCATAGCTTTCTTGCCCTCAGCTTAGTCCAAGCACACCTTTCAGAGATGAGGGCAGTGGTACCGTGCACTGGTGACGGGCAAAACAACTCAGCTTTACACAAACCCCTACAATTACCTGTGACTTCCACTGTTTTAGCCAACTATTCATGTATCTCAATGTTTTAGTATACTAGTAAACTTTCTAATTTTAGAACCATTTGCAAATTGAGTGTAATTTGGTTGATATGAAAGTCAAAGGATGTGTGCCTACTTTGGTGGATTACCTCTAAGCATTAACTGGCTGAGTCTTGCATATCGAGAAGAGGATGTCTTAAACCTTCACTACATGGAACTTTTTTTGGCCAAAGTTGTACAAAGGAAGCCAGCTGTATTTAATTTGAGAAGAAAAAATATTTTAATCTTACCCCTCACCAGTGTCACTTTTAGGAAAAAAAAAAAAATAAAAAAGGAAAACTCTTAAGTAAAGTCCAGTACACTTTATATATAAAAGAAATTGTAAAAAAAGAAGAAAGGACTAACTGATTTTAGGATTATGTTACTGCAGTTTTCACCTTCAGAGATCCAGTCTTTCAAACATTAGTAGTTTAAAATACATGCTGGCTTTTCAGGAGTATAATGTATGCACTACTGTTCTATAATGAAATATTTCATTTTTCTATGAGAGCGGTTTTATGTGTTGAGTGAACCTGTTAGACTGTAGACCTTAAATTGGTTTGGAAACGATGTAGCCATGTAGAGTAGAAAAGTAGTATGTGAAAGTGATCTCAACTGTAAATAGTAAACCTGATTAAATAAATCTCTGTATATCCTCCCTATAAACATGTCTTGTGTTCTTTTTAAGATTGCAGTGTATTTGGTCAAATGAAGTCCTGATGTGGTAGACACGGAGGCTTTAGTGTGAAAACATTAGTTTTAAGTGGCTTCACTTCACGGATCTGTATTTATGGTTTGGTGGAAGCTTGTTTGTATCATATTTGTTCATTTTATTTGGAACAATACTGGAGAAACAGCACAACAAACTTGGTTGAACTTGATGGAACGTTAACATCTTGTGCATACAATTAAGGAAGAATCTGTTGCCTCTCAACAGCAGGTAATGAATAGCCTTTACTATAACTGCTGTATGTTAATTATGTTTTAATGTGTCTTACATTATTCACATGCTTAGTCACTGTTCTTTTTTCTGTGGCTGCAGAAGCCAGGAATGTTGAGAATTTCCAGCAGTTGCTTATGTGCTTTTTCATGCAAAGCAGACATACTCAGCTAAACTGACATCAACATAATACTCTCAAATACCTAAAGAACATCTCTCAGGAGAAGATAATTCTAATATGCACAGTCTGGTTTTTAGGCCAGTATATCTTGGGGGGATTTAAGTTTCTCAGAACTGTTACACTGCTGTAGAAGTGTACTTGTGGAATTCTATACTAACTTCTAGAGGTAGATTTCAAATGATGTGCCCTTGGGACTTGGACTTTTGTTCTTATTACAGTATGTGGCTTAATAACCTGAAAGGCCTCCTGACTGTGGCATCGAATTTCCTGGGTGCAATAGCAAGCCTGCCTACGGAATCTACTCTCAGAAGTGTTGATGAATTTGATTATCTTCGTGTTGTGTTGCATATTGTAATTATGGAACTAATAAGATTGAGAGGACCCTGGCTTGTAAAAGTCAGAATGGGGGGAGGGTTAAAACAGACCTGTGTTGCACAGAATAAAGCTGAGAATACTTCAAAAAGTAGTCAGCTCTTAGTAGCTATGAGGCAGAAAGAAGCTCTGCAGTCAGGAGGCTGCTCAAAGCCCTTTGGGGTGAGGTTGTTAGGGAGAGATACAGTACTTGTTCATCTTGCTGGAAGACATGGATTTGCAATAGAGATGAATTGACAGTCTAGCACTGAGTACTCACATGTACATCAGGGAAGTCTCTGCTGCCTCCTGAAATCACAGAGAATCCGTGCTGGAATGTGGAAACTCTTTCTGAATCTACTAAAATATTTTACATCATTTTGGCATAAAACTCAACAAAGCCCAACTGAACTCTTAGCTGCTGTGAAAGAGTTTTTTCTAGGAAGCAGTGACCTTTTTGCATTGCACAGTTTGGCAGTTTAGGTCTTAGATGTGGGGATAAAGTTACGGTGGTGTGTTGTTTGGATTTTGTAAAATACAAAACCAAACAACACACCCAAGAAAAGCCAACTGAACACAAACTCCCAAGGGTCTAATACACATTTTGTATGACTCACTGAAGCTGGGAACAAGTGGTGTAGGTCCGCCTTCCAGTACTGATTAGTCTGGTTACTCAGTAGTGCTCTGTTTTGCAGTGTGGGCTCTGTCCAAGCCATCTGTTAATTTGACTTGCTCAGTATCTCTGGCCTGCACTTCTTTACCTTTCTCACTGTCCCTTTCCCTGTCCTTCCTAGCTAATTTACAGTCCTGAAACTTAAGTTAACACTTCTTAAGTTAACATTCTCCTTAACACTTTAAACATGAATTCTTCATTTCTCTGCCAATTGTAGCATCACTGTTTAATGGCCTTTCTTCTTCTTCAGGCATGGAACCCACATGTATTTACTATTTTTTAATGTCACCATTCTAGCAAAGGGAATATGAAATTTCTTCCCTTTTTTGTGGAAATCTTACATATATTTGAAGAAATTTTTTTTTCTATGACTGTTAAAGCAATTGTGTTTAAATTATAGCAAGTGAAATAGTGTTGATTCATCAGGAAGTACTTACTTTTCCTTTACTAAAAAAATGAATAAACTTTGGATTGCATTAGACAGTGTTGGTGTGACTGTAACTTGGCCTTTGTAATACATTCATATCTCCCAGTGTATTTTAGGGGGCAGGGGATGACTTTGTTTAATTGTAGCTCTTTTTTCTGTGATTCCTGTGTGTGATATTTTACCTTCCTGTTTGAATTTCTTCTTGGCTTTCTTCTAGCTGAAGAGGCTGAGAAGGCTCAGTGCAGACTGCACAGGGAATTACTCAAAGAGGGATTGGATATGTGTATGCTGTTTGGAGCACACAAACAGGTAGTTTGCCTGCAGCAGGAAGTCTGACCTGATCCAGAGGGTTTTAACACATTGGAATTACCTTAAGGGATTTTTTTAATTGAGTTTGTTTTTCTCGCTGCTATTAGAATGACTGAAGTACATTGCAGTGGAAGTCCTGTGCTTTACTGCCTCTCAGCAGCCTAATATGAGGCTCATGAGAATTGCAGAATCTCATTCAGACTGTAGGTCTGGTAGGGCACAATCAGGTGTGCTTGCTTTACTAAACAGGGAGGGGGGCATGGTCTAACACACTCAATTTTCTGGAGATTCTTTAGTACTTGGACTTTCAGAGATTTGAGATAAGTACTTATGCTAACAAGTGTTGGTGATAGCCTTCACAGTGCAGAGCTCGTGGATCTTGTAACTGACTTAATCCTGAGCCTGAGATAAATCCCACTGGAATGCAGTAGAAGTTGCCAGACTGTCTTGGTTTTCTTGTGTGCTGCTTCCTGTAACACCAGCACGCACACGTGGGTCACTGCAATGTTTGGCAGACTGACACCTAAGCCTTTGAATTGCTCCTCTCAATTTCTGCTCTTGGGTGCCACCTGCACTGATGGAAGCAGCTGCTCTTTGTACACATAATCTTATTTCTACTCCCACAGCCTCATTCTAAACTCATCTTGCTAAACTTTTCCTTGCTGATCTCTGCACCTCTGAAAGCTGATCTGTTTCCTCTGGAGCTGTATGGAGTAGTTGGAAAGACACTTAGGGCGGCAGCATCTTTTAAAACATGATGCATGCTTGGGATATTGTTAAAAGGCAAGAGAGCAGACTGCCATCTGTGCTGCATCTGCACTGGTGCTGGCACAAAGCTTCCCCTGCCAAACTGCTCCACTTGATGCAGTGACCTATGAAGTGGCAACAGTAGGTTGCTACAGGCCATGCCTGGCTGTGGGATGATAAGGTGCTGGCACTCCTAGCCTGTTTCCCGCTGTCTCACATATTCTCATTTCTGGACTGCTTCAGTACTGATCTCTTATGCCTTGTGATAACTGGGTTTGCCATTTGTCCATCTCAGTTTTGGTGATACTGGGGACTGAGTAGGAGAGAGCAAAATCAGCGGCAGGTGCCAGAATTGTGTTGCTGCTGATTTGTTGGAAGTGTGGGTATGAACTGATTTTGATAGGGCAGTGTCGTAGTTCGCCTGTGACCTACACAGCAGTAGGTGTAAACTTTGCCTTTCTACCTCCCCATGAAAGGAATCTGCAAAAAAACCACAAGGCAGACCTGAGGTAGTCCTACAACAAGTCATGTTTCCTTCTGTATACCATAGCACGAGGTTTAGTGCTCAAAAATAAGGCTAAACCGGAGGCTGCTTGTTACTAGGTGGAGGAGGAGGATGTGGTGCTGGGGAAGCACAGCTGTACAGCTGCTCCTGGGCCATGTGTTGCACCCCAGGCATGTTTAATGGCCTGGCAGCTGTCTGGGGTAGCAGAGGGAAACATCATCTACACAGTTTGCCCACCTGTTTCTTTACTTTCTCACTGTGGCAATTGCCTTCACAATACAGGTTTTGTGCTCATGATACATCTTTAGTCCAGGCATATACCTTTGGTTTAGTCCTTGCTATGACTGCAGTAATCCCTGCTGGATCTGTGCCTGGTGACAGATGTTGCTTCCCTCCGTGTCTGACCTCCAGGGCAGGAGTTCAGCTGTATTTTGTGGGGGGTATTTACACTGCAGATGAACACCAAGTACAGTTTACCCATCATCTGTAAGCAGGGCCAGGTTTTGCAGACTAAGCTTGGACATGAACTTCAGCTGCATAAACGAGAGAGCATTGCAGCTCAAGTCTGGGGACCTGAGACTCAGTGATCCTTCTGCAGCAAGCAGAGAAGCACTGCTGCCAGCCTTCACCTTCCTGGTGTTACACACTGGACCACACGTTTTCTCTCATCTGCTTCTCTTGACCCCGAGGGCTAAAGCAATGTGTCCGAGCTTTTGAGTTGAAACCTCTTCTTTCTTTGCTGGAACGGAGCCTGCAATCTGGGTTGCTACTGGTAACTGGTGAGCCACAGCACTGTGTGGCCATGGAGCTGCTCCTGTTGACGCTCCAGAGAATGGGCAGCTTTGCTGTCGTTTGGATGTGTGGTGCCTTAGGCACCAGCTCCTTTCACAATGAAATGGGCTCCTGCCCCATTTCACAGAATAAATGAAGCGTTTTCCAGGGATAGCATCAGGCTGTGACTGAAGAACTGGAATGCGTTTTCCTCACGCAAATAGAATGCTTAAGCAAACTGCTGACAGTTGTGGGGCTCGGCAGTATCTGGGGTGCCTTGCATGCAAAAGCAGTCTGGTCTAGAAAATTGCTTTTGAACAGAGTTCTAAAGTTTTTCTTCCACCTGGGCAGAGGAAGCAGCAAGATCTGGTCTTGCTTCCATTGAATGAGTCTGCCACCACACCAGGTACACAGGGGTAGTGTAAGAGATGGGTCAATCATCTGTGGCAAAGGTTGCATTGAGCAGTCCCGTGCCCACCTCTAACCAAGTACCTCGCAGGCAATTAAACAAGATTTTATTTCCCAGTACGTACTGTAGAAGCCTTGATAGCTTTGTTTCCTACCCCCCGGACACTAACGCTGTCAGCACTGAGAAATGGTGCACTGATGGTACGTTACAGACACTGAGCAAACCTAAGTTATGTTTAGAGCTTCACAGCTGATAGGTGTTGTGGTTACAAAGGTGGCACAGGACCCTGCCGAGCAGGGAGGATGCGTTTCTCCAGATGCCTTCTATCCCTCTTCGGTTTTGAATCCTCCCGTGGCTGCTGAATGGAGCAGTGACCTAGTAAACCTTTAGCTGCCACTTAGCAGAACAAAGTCACTGTCACTTAAGTCTCCCTTTCCTCACCCAGGGCTCAGACACAAGAAGGATTGTGCAGCCCTTCTCTAAAGACAAAGCATTTCTCACGTCTATCAGTGCATTGAAAGCTTTCCCATTCACACTTACGTTAGCATTCTTATCCTGGGAAGGTTAAAGTTCACCAGTTTCCCAAGAAGTTCCTCCATGGGTTGTTTTCGGCTTAAAATTTCAGAACAGTTCCTCTTTAGATGCAGCTGTTGAGCGTTTGTGCCCTTGCAGCGTGGAAGGGAATGCATTATACCCCCCCCCCACCCGCTCCCTGCATTGAGTGTTATCTCATGTCTGCAACCTCCTTCCCGAGAGCCATCCAGTCCTATTGCAAAAAAAGCACTGTGTACACAATATAATTTGTCCCCTTGTACAAGATCTTCCACTGCAAATATTGATCTGGCCACCACCCAGTGGTAGCTTGTTTAGACGGCGTCTGGGACTGAACAATCACCAAAATGCGTGCCAGGAGAACTTTCAGCTCCTGACATCAGAGTGCATTACAAGCTCCCCACGATGAAAACTGAGGTGTGGCTTTTCCAGTCATACCTTCGCTTCACAAAATCATTCATTTATTCGGGGGCGGTTTGAACAATCCAAGTGTGTAATCCCTCCCTCAGGAAATTTCATTCAAGTTTAGGCTGGAATGTCTTCAGCCGCTATTGTGAATCCATTTACCCTCAGGCAGGGGCTGCGGCAAATGCCCGAATTTCAGTCAGAGAGAGTTCAAGTCAAAGCACCACTGATGCAGCTGTAGTTCATTCAGTATTACACCCATTAACACACGGGTTATTTCTCTTTATGTCTGCCTTGATTTGGGGATTTGGTTGAATCCTGGTAAGGCCACCAGAGCTGGGACATATGTGCTGGTTGGTTTTTCCAAATCTGTTCAACACTGGCTCTTTTAGATCTGGTAAATAAAATTCCTCCTTACTTCAAAGATCCTTAGATACCTTAGGATTTCTGTTCCCAGTTCACCCACACCCTCTTAATCCTCAAGGTGACATGTGGAACCCCTGGCTACAAACTGGTACCTGTGTTCTAAGTCATGTTTGTTCACCTGGTGGGTTCAGAGGATTCTGTCTTTCCCTTTAGAAATTTCAGGGATGTCAAGTCTGATTTCTGCCGATTTTGCTGGGAGGTCGCACTGATTTCTGTTAAGTGTTTTACATCTAAAAGCAAGATTTAGCCTGTGCTTTCAGTCAGAATAGAACAACACAGTAACTCTGCCTTTGGGGCCAGTGTGTGGGATGAGAGCCATGTGGCACTGATAGGCTGTAAATGTGCTCTTAACGGTGCCCCCCGCAGCTTTGTGCCAGATCAGGTGTCAGCCGTCCTTTAGCAGCTGTAGAAGGACTAGATGAGCACTGTACCATGTGTACTGGCTAATTTGATGGAAATATGATTATCCAGCCATTCTAGAAACAGATCAAATTTGCACTCTGTGGGATCCAGGAGTGCACAAATCTGGCTCTGAGCTTTCCTCATCCAAAATAAGCTGGCTGCTGAAATTAGGTAATTGCTAACAAAGAACAGATAATGGCTAACAGTGCGACTAGGAGTTCTTTGCTTCCTCTGCTTTGTCTCAGTGAATGGGGCCTTATGATTTTGTTGATAACCTACTCATAGGCAGGACACTAATTCCTGTGCCTCTTCCAAGATCTAATTTCTCCACACAAGTATCCTTCCCCCTACAAAACCCAGTCCATCAGCCCTTGCAGCCCTTAGCAGCCATTTACTTTCCAGAAGCCCAGTGTGACTCAACATCCCAACTTTGTCTCCTTCCTCTCCCTGGGGAGCAAACCCCAGCTATTCTGTCTCCTTTACCCTCAGCTACAGTGAGTGTGCCCAATACATCACAGCTGCACTGCAGAAACACTTGTGATGGATACCGGCGTTCATTTAGGAAGCTGGTGAAGGGTAGTGACTGATCCTAATGCTGCTTTTAGTCTAGTTTTTTAACAGTCTGCTTTCCTTTAAGGGCTTGGCCACTTGGCTGTGCCCATAACCCATGGCAGCAAGGAGAGAGACATGGATCTTGGGGTGAAGATCAAGCTGAGGGTTTCCTCTTGCTCTCCTTGCTCACTAGCTCTGAGTGTAATTTCTCTTTGAGGACATGGGAAGCACTGGTAGCTTTGTGGCTGGCAACTGCTCTTGCCTTCGATACCCCAGCCCTGCAAGTTGGAGAACAGGAAAGCCAGGGAAAAGAGATGGTGTTGAGCAGCCAAGGCTGCTTTTCAGGCCTTCAGAGTTTGTTTTGTGCTGTGCAGAGTTGTTGCTGCTCCACACTGAAGGTTAACAGTGACTTTCCAGTGCAGCAGACTGTCTAGCAGTGATGTAGAGTCCCCTGGGCTCTCTGATCCTGCACAGTTAAGCCACGTTGCAGTGGTACTGCCAAGAGGCTAAAAGTTGCACCAGAAAGTGTGTAGGCTATCCACCAGTGTTCAGGTGAGATGTTTCTTAATGCCCAATTAGACACCACCTGATGCCTGGCTTGTAATGCACCTCCTCTTGGCATCCATGTGCTTCCACTTACACTGCATGCAGCAATCAGTGAGGTATGAGCTGCAACTGGGAGAAAATTACCTCTGGAAAGGAGACTCAGACCTTGAATGCACCTCTTGAAGAAGCAAGATGAGAAGGAATCCAAGGTAAGAGTTGCTACTGTTTGTGTCTTATGTACTTACATTATGATTATTTTATATATATGTACTTATGTATGTGATCTATGACCACTCTGGCTGATGTTTGCTGGGGTTATTCACACTGCAGAGCTCGAGCCAGGGTCCTTGGGGCAGTGACAAACACTCCAAACCGTGAACAGTCACTGTGCTCCTGCTGTTGCTGACTGCTCCACTGGGAAGGGGCTCATTTCTTCCTTTTAGTTGCCTGGTTGTCAGAAATGCTGGAAGCTGGATGGCTGTACAGACCTGTGAGCTTGGCAGAGGCCCTTTCTTTGTGGTTGAGCACTGACTCAGTTGGCTGTCCTAGAGCTGGATCTCTTGGATCTCTGTTTCTCGTCTGATACTACTTTGTTGCTCCTGGTTTGTGGGCTCTTAATGCCACATGCAGCAGCTGAAATCTGTTCTGTGCAGAGATGGGCCTCACGCTGCACTGGCAGACATTTCCTAATTAATTGTGGTTGTTATTGGTTAAATGTTATTTTACACAGATTTTCCTGTTCTTCTCATTAATTGACGATAATGTGGTAAAAGAGAACAATACACATCTAAGTGTGGTTTAAGGTACTGTTGGGCTGGACTGCCTACTTCAATCAGCCCTTGCAGCCCTTAGCAGCCATTTACTTTCCAGAAGCCCAGTGTGACTCAGCATCCCAACTTTGTCTCCTTCCTCTCCCTGTGGAGCAAACCCCAGTTATTCTGTCTCCTTAACCATTGTTGTTATGGTTAAAGGAAAAATAGAACAGATTACCATTATGCTTTTTTGTATCACTCTCACGAGCATGTTCCTCAAAGCCAAAGTCCATCTAATTATCTATATTTAATGGATGGACGATGCTTATTTCTTACAGCCCAGTCAAAATTTCTAGAGAACAAACCGAAGTCCTGCAGTGCCAGGTCATAAACAGCTCACTGACTTGCTTGTAGCTTCTCTTTAATTAGTTTGTCTGTCTGTACATACTGGTCACAGGCTGTAGGTAATTCACATGGCAAACAAACCTTTGCCGCTCTTTTGTCCTCCATGCTGCTTGGCACCTCCTTGCCAAAAAAATGGTAGTCAAAATGAAAGTGGAGACTTATCAGAAGTGTTTGTCCAAAGAGAGTTTAAACCAAAAATGTTGGCATTTAGTATAAGAATGCCTCCCACTCGAGAGGGCTCATTTGAGTTTCCCATCTTAGCTGAAAATTAAATAACTTGTGTCGATTTTGTTGCCCGAATTCCACTAAAGTGGAGAGGAAATGTTAATAAGGCAGTATTATTACAGCATTAACCTACAGTTGACCTTCCTGCATTTCCTGCTGGTGGGGGTGGGTGGAAGACACCTAAAATGTGGATGTACTCAGAGGGTGTGGGTAGTTCTTGATATCTCTGTTCTGTTTGTGACAAGTGCTGCCACACTGATAGGGCAAACAGAAGAATTTGGGGTGATAAGTATTTACTAGGCTGTATTTCCACAAGGAGAGGATTCATGAGAAAACATTGCTGCTGTGTTTTCATTTTCTGAACAGTCTGGAGTCAGCACGTGGCACCCAAATGCTATGGCACTGGGTAGATTTTGAAACACCTGTAGCCTCTTGCCTTTCAACAGTATTTATTTGACAGAAGAAGAGAGAGGTAGAAAGGAAAACAGTTTCCTGACCTTAACAGCAAAAATATGGAACGATTTGATGGACTTGAAACAGCAGTCACCGTTCCGCTGTCAGTCTGTCAGTGATGTGGACCACGTGGTACATGGAAGCAAAGATAATCTGTAATAGGATTTCAGGGTAATCAGGACTGGGCACTGCAGTGTCTTGTGTGAGGTTGTCTGGGCCCCCAGAGAGGTGAGGAATCCTTGCAAAATCTATATGTCACACAGAATTAGAGGAGATGCATCTCAGTGGTTTATTCTTTTCTGTTTAATTAAGATAATCTGCAAAATACCTACCTAAACTTATTTGTTGCTTTATTACAGTTGTCTTTTAAGTGTTCAGGAAGTAAATATATAAAATCTGCCATGTTTTAGGTTTCCTCTCCTGCTGCAGCTAAGGAGTGATGCTGCAGTTGTCTGGCAGCCCCCACTGGCAGTGCTCTGGCCAAGCTGAAGGTTATTGTGCACATCTCTCACTGGGCAGTTCAGCCAAAGCTGTCAGTACCTCCTCAGCCTGGGCATGCACTGCTGTTCTAACACTGCTGCCTGAAATGCCATCCCAGCTCCTCCTGTGCCTTCCAGCCTGTGCTAGTGCCAGGTTCTGGGAGCCCTTCAGCACTACTGTGGATGTGCTGTATAATAACTTTGGAAAGGGTGGGAAGGACAAGTGCAAAGGACTGTAGGGACCTGAAGAAAGGGCCTGCAGGAACTGCTATTCCATTCTTGAAGGAAGAATTAAAATAAGGTACTGCAAATGCCTCTGACCTGCACTGTGCTTCATTTAAGGAATAATTGCATTGATCATTACAGCTTTTTTCTTTTGTTTAAATTTCTCTTTGTCTTTCCTGCTGTGTCTTAGCTAACAGTTCCTCCCTGCTTCATGCCTTTTGGGTAGCAATTTGATTAATTTTCATTGTCTTGGTGCAGTTTTAAGACCTGAAACCTTGGCAAAGAGGGTCGTTCTGCCCCCAGAAACAGTTCACTCTGATTCAGATTAAATCACAGACTTTTATTTTCTTTTAACTACCTTGAAATACTGAAAAGGGTAGAGTGGCAGAAACCATCCATCAATCCCTTGGTAAGCACAGTGACATTCTTAAATACTGAACTAGAAAGACTGATAGAGCTGGAATCTGTGAAATACAGTGAACCTGCACAGTGTGACTTCTGGGAAGAGGGTCTGTTGAAGAACAAAGTGCCTGGAAAGGAGCCAGGATGTGACTGTGCCAGCAATCCCAGAGGTGCAGAGGCTGTAGATAGCAGTAGGAGACAAAGAGGCCTTTGAGCAGGAAAGGAGAGGCTGAGCCAGGAGGAAGGGAGGATGCTCTGGTGACACTGGGTTGCAGATTGTGTGAGGAGGTAACTGGCAATCCTCTGGTGCTCAGAGGGGGATCAGGGCAGTGCAGCACTGCTGCAGGCTTGGCTTATCTGTTGGTTGTGTTGTTGGGGTTTTAAACTGGAAAATCCCAGAGAGGTGTTGGGGAAACCTTCCAACCAAGGCCTTGGGCTTATCATCTGTCCAGAATCCAGTGCAAAGCAGAGCCATGGGTAGTGTGGATTTCACTGTATTAGGAGATAGTTGTGATGGGGGAGTGCCTGAAGTTTCCTTACTACAGATGTGTCTCTGTCCTTCAGGTGCTCCTCTTTGGCTGCATTCACTGATTTTCTTGTGTTCATCAGTGACCCTGATGAAGAAGTCAGTCCACTGTCAAAAACGCCAGCATGACCTGTGCAGGGAGAGAAGGGGATCCATGGCTGCTGTGACCATGAGGGTCACAGGTTGGCTGGGGACAGTCCTCCATCCTGCAGAAACTGCACTTGCTTCTGTGACCTTTTTCCTTTCATGCAGTGAAGGTCTGAGCAGGATTTTCCTCCCAGGCTCTCTGAGCTTTATGACAGTGCTGGCAGGACAGTGTGCTGAAGGTGGGAGAACTGGGCTCAGAACAGTAAGTCCTGATCTCTGAGGGCTGAAGATGGATTTTGCAGGCAGCGTAGGCCAGGAGATGCTGAAATGGAGTAGGAGCAAGGAATAGGAGAGCATGGTCAGTTGGTTATTTCCTGACTGGTAGTTGTAGAAAACAGTATTTTGGGATGCCCTTGGTCAGCTGAAGCAGACCTTGTGTGCAGGGTATTTTCAGTAATAGAATATTTTTAAAGTCTGAGGGCTTCTTTTCATCAAAGCTTTTCCAGATAAGAGCCTGGCACGAAGCCTCGCTGCCCATTCCTTTCTGCTGTCCACCAGCCATCCTCGTTTTCTTCGATGACAACTACAATGTCTCCTTCACTGATGTCCAGTTCATCCATGTTCTGAAAGGAGACAGGGAAA
Organism: Platyrinchus mystaceus; assembly: GCA_035041135.1. NCBI lineage: Eukaryota > Metazoa > Chordata > Aves > Passeriformes > Tyrannidae > Platyrinchus > Platyrinchus mystaceus. Next base: position 20,286,943 of record JAWWLV010000018.1, on the reverse strand, counting down.
AGAAACGTGGTTAGCCTGAGAGCACAGGAGGGCCCAAGCATGTATGTGGTGGGATTTTTTAATCCTGCCCTTCATCAACAGTTGCTAGTGTCCTCCTGCTTGGAATGAGCCTGAAATACCAGACAGTGAGGAATTAAACATTTTGGCTATTCCCTTAAGATCTTCACATTTGCCCAGCTTCCATTGTGTCTCCTCCTGTGCAACTTGACAACACTGGGGAAGGCCAGAAGGGGTTAAATACAACTGTCCTAAACGAGCTAACCATGACCTGCGTAGTCTGCAGGTGCTGCTAAATAAAACAGAGCACAGCTTAATTCCCAAGGGAGATAACAGTGTCTCTGTTAATCCATGCCTTAAATAGGTCTCCCAGCTATTTTAGAAGGGAGCAGCAGTGACCAGTGGAGGGACAGCGGTGACTTTCATCCCCGACACAAATGCAGAGGCTGCAAGAAAGCTCTCCCTGAGTTCCCAGGCAGCTATCAGTCCATGCTGTCCTATTTTCCATAGGAAACCACTTTGCTGCCTGCAGTGTAGTAAAATAGAAAGCAGGGTAAGAGAGGCTTCCAGACATGTTTGACGTGTCAGCTAAAACTAAATTTAATGTACCTGAGTGGGTAAGAATGGACCCAAAAGATGAGAGGTTTCAATGGACAATATACTAAAGGTAGTAACAGGCTCTTTTCTTAACAGGGAAAATCCGTGTGTGTCATAGTTTTAAGGCAACTCTCAGAGTAAGGATCTCACAAAGTGATCCAGTTGTCTCCTCAGGGGAGCTGCCTTTGACAGTGAGGTACTTTCAGCTGTTCTTGGATGAAATTTCAGTAAATAATAAAAGAGTGTTTAAAACAGAGCAAAAAAAAAATCTAATAAAAGGAGTTGGAATACTACTGTACCTAAGAGAAAGTGCTCCTTTTGAGCCCTTTCTCTGTTTTTGTTATTTATCTGGCTCCCATCACCTGTCAGCATTTCTTCACTGTTGGCTATTGATGGCAAGTCCCTTGGTGTGATGCTCTCTCTGCACTGTAACATAAAACCTCCTGGATGCTGTTCCTTCTGTTAATCTGAAGCTAATAAAGGGAACCCTTAAACTGACAAGTAAAGCAGCAGGCTGGAGTCCAGGTTCTGGAGTCCGTCTGAATTAGTAAATACAACTGGTCCGTTCACCTCTTACTGAAGGTATTCTGCCTAGTTAAAACTGAAGTCAGTGAGAGTTCAATATCCCAGTAAGGGATGCAGGTTGCTCTTTGTAACAATCCTGTGATAGACGAACCATAATATCCACTGTGATTTTGCAACTTGCAACACGGGAGTACAGGAAAAGAGTGGCATTTATAGGGATTCAGTCCTCTCCAGCATGGAGAGTCAGTGGAGCAGGACAAGTCGTGGCTGTAAAGTGACAATAACATCTCCTTCACAGAATTAACACTTTCAAGATGTTTGAATCAGCATAATTTTTTTTTTATCTGATGCTATGAAATATTTATTTTGAAGCCTTGTTTTACCTGGGCTGTGTAGTCATAAAGTACTCTGTAGTCCTGTGATGATGTGATACCAGCTTCTTCATTTACGAAAATGGATGCGTAGACTCCATCTGTTCTCTCTGCTAGGGGAGAAAAAAATGAGGAAAAAATACCCACCACAGAAACAAAAGAGTTCAGTTGCTTATAAATGCGTGGGATCATATGCAAGACTTCACAAATACAAGGGTTTCTGTTCTCTCTCTGCCTGGAGATGTACATGTACAGAAAAGCTGCCGTAGGTAAAGTCTTGCACAAAAACTGTCCCCCATTGATTAGATGACAATACACCCACTGAACTTTGTGGGAGGTCAGAAAGTGGCTTTAGCCTCATCCAGGTTGGGAAAACTGTTTACCCTGGTAAAACATGGTCCAAGGAGGGCAATGCTGTGATTCAAATGGTTGCTACTGGGGGTGTAAAGTTGTAGCAGTTCAGTGACTCACACAGGGCTCTTCTTGTTCCCTTGAGAAAAATGGAAAACCCCGTGCCAGTGGGTCACCAGACATTTTCCAGTGGTTTATATAGTTCTCAAATAGCTATTTGTCATGGACATAACTTCTTTACAGATGTTTTGTTATAATCTAGCTTGTTGTAATCGGGGCAAACTCTTATTCCTTCTCAGCATCTGTCTGGGAGCTTCCCCTGCTGAGCACCAAAGGCAGCAAGTGAGGCTTTGTTTCTGGGTGCCCAAGCAGGCAGGCCTGACAGAAGCAGTTGCTTTTAAAGCTCTTGTTTTAAAACAACTTTTTATTTTCTTCCTTCTGTCTGAATCACAGTTAAAATGGTTTTATTTAATATCAAACCAATAAAAATGCCGTAAGCCTGTACTTTCTACAAAGCCAAAATATTGTGTTTTAAATATCATCTGATAAATTTCTAGGGTTGCAAGGGTTACAAGACAACAGTGTAGGTGTTAGGTGAGATATTTGCATTCATAAAGCTTTGTGTTCTCTCGGGCTCTTTAGAGGTAGTGTATTCCACACAAGGAGAAAACTAATATCTAACTCAGACTGTGCTGCTCTGAATGTGCAGTCCCCCCTTGCCCAGATGGAGGTTTTGAAGATTCTGTGGATTATTCAGCACTTGAAACTGGGAAATTTGTTTAATACACATCCAGGCGAAATTCACTTCCAGAGTATTTTGAGCACCACCATGTGAATATCTGCTGTACAATGTGTGTCACATGTCAAAGCCTGATTTAGCAATCCAAAGCAAACGCATCTGGTAAACTGATTTCCTGCAGAATCATACCAAGAGGAGGGGCTGAAGGAGTGGCAATTTCCGTGTGGTTTTTGCTGCTCCCATGCAGTAGTCCAGAGAATCTGCAGAACCAAGAGAAGCCAAAGATGACAAAATGAGTGAACAGGCCTGGGTATGAGCATTCCTTCATCTCAGCTCTCTGACTCAGCCTGTCCTCCATCTGCTTCACACTGAGTAGATGTCACCTCTTCCTATGGCCTTCTATTTTCATTTATGCTGTAGATATATTTATCTTCAGTTAGAAATATATTTTTAAAAGTGCAGCAGAATACTGAACCATCAGCCATCACTAAATTGTGCATAAAATGCAGCAGGATAGTATTTTGTTGGGGATCCAAAGACTCATAGTGTGAAACTCCAATTATTTCACAATGTTAATACCACGAGAATTGTCAGTTTGTAAGAGGTTAACATATCTTTGTGTTTAAGGAAAACTCTGATACAATTTAAAATACAGAGCTTGTATAACGAGCCTTTCTAAAAACTGTGAGTTTATGTGAATTTTTATTTTAATCTATCCCTAGTTATTTCCTATATCACAGCTGGGTAGTGGAGACTAAGTAAAGTGAGAAAATGGGTTAGGATTCTCAAGCAGAGATGGAAATAGCACTGCGTGCTTAAGGCACATTTAAACAGTCTGATTTTTTCAGCTAGTGAACACTCAATGGAAAATAGATATCCTAACTCCCCAGCTCCTGAAAAACTCAGACTGAGTCTCTCTGGGCTCCTTGCCTGTGCAGAGCACAGTTGTGTTCTAAATGGCAATACAGTTGTCTTATGTAACTGCAGAGGATGCAGCATTGAATTCATTATTATAGAAGATCTGGTTTTCAGCAGAAAAACAAAGTATAGTGGATAGCCCTGATCAGCTCCCTGACAAGCCTGCATCACATTTTAACTGGGAGATTACAGCCTGTTTCCTGTCTTTGCCATGTCATAAGGCTTGTCACGACATAAATCTCTCATGCTTTAACTGTGATGCCATTTCAGTAAAAAATATTTCAACCAAGAGATGCTTTTCTGCTGGTGTAGCTACATCCACATTCCAACATGTACCTGCAGAAATGGATCAGGAAAAAAAAAAAAAAAGCCTCCCTAATCATCACAGTGATTATTTTTTCCCGTTGGTCGAGATACAGAGAGCAGCTCTTTGTTCTGCTCAGCTGAGCAGTGAAGTAATCCAGGAGGGACTGCCCTGAAGGACAGCTCTCCCCAGCCTTTGCTCCTGGCCAGATTCACCTTTGCCTCCACCTTGCTCTCCCCAGCCTTTGCTCCTGGCCAGATTCACCTTTGCCTCCCTGAACAAGGTGGTTTTGTTGCTACGTGCCCTGAGTCACTGGGAAAGAGGAAACCAGTGATTGCTCTCTGTCCCTGGCCGACTAAATGTGTGATGAACTCATCCTGTGTCACTCTTCCCACTGGGCCATGGCAAAACCACTCTGACTCCAGTTTTAATAGATTTACTACTTCTGTCAAGTTACATTTATTGATACATAGCTGCCTCTTGCTACAGTGAAGGAAGTAATGACTTTCCAGGTGCTGTTTTCTGTCATCATACACTGCTGTTCATACTGAGAAATACCCCTTCTGGGAACTGAAGTTTCCACTCACCTCTTCATCATCCCACAGGACTGGGTTGGGCTGCTGTTGCGTCTGTTGGGCTCCCTGCTGTAGTAGTTCTCATAGCCTATGGCATCTGCAACAGGGCAGTAAAAATGACATGTTCAAACAGGCAGAACTTTCTCCCCACCACAATGCAACCTGGGGCTGCTGGAGCAAACTGCAATACAGTGTGCAAATTTCTGCCCACACTTGGAATGTGGCTGGAGCAGCTCAGGGGCACCTGGGGACTTGACAAAAGCCTCTCCAGTGTCTATGAGCAGCCATGTCCTTGCTTGGTTTGACCTGAGCTGAGCACGGCCGAGGTCCTGCAGCACTATTCTAAGAGCTGTGGCCAGCCTGCATTCGGAAGGCAATTTCCTCCATGGCGTTGTGTTAAAGCTCAGGATTTGAGGGAGCACAGTGTGGCCATTTGCAAACCTCGGAGTGATTTCATGGTAGAATTGGCTGCAGCATGTTTTGTTTCTTTTTTTCTCAATGTATGGAGTCAGGCATTTTTGTCAGAGCTGGGGAGATTTCTGAATGTTCCTGCCAGCAGCATTAATGAGCAATTTCCTGCTCTGTGCTTGTGCTTGTGTGTTCCCCTCCCTGTCTCCCCCCCGTCCGTCCGCCTCCTGAGAGCTGATTTGCTGTTTACCCAGAGATATTTGGGTTTTGTTCTCTCAAACACAGTTATGTTACATTTCCTTCACTCTCCCCTATGGTGCCCTTAAGGGTGAAGTTGAGACCATTTCCAGCTCTAACTTTACAGATGGATTTATTTATTTTTCATCTCAGAGCTCCCAGTGTAGTTGCCTGCAGCTGGTGGCCACGCACTCTGCCTGCCTGTTCGGTGTTAGAGCTGAACAAACGTGAGAGCACTCTGGGATACTGTTTTATCTCAGACCTGATAGCAGCAAGTTAACAAAGACATTGGACTTGTGCTAAAGTTGTGTTGACATTCTTGCACTGGGTCAGCCACGATAATAAGCAGAGCAGGCACATACAGCTAATGAGTGGGAAGAATCCCTACAAATAAGACTCACAGTAATTAAGGAGTTTTTTGACCAATTTAAGGGTCTCCTGTTCCCCTTCTAGATTGTTACCGTGGTGCAGTTTCTACTCTGTAGGGTATTGTAAGATTAGGTAGAAGTAGGGAGTGAACAACAGCATCCAAAAAGGTTTGGTCGCGATGAAGCTCTTCAGCCACACAACACAAAAAAATACGTGGGTTTCCTCCTGCATTTTGCAAATAATAACACAGATGGACAGCTCACCATGTGCTGCTGTGCAAACTCATTAGCCAGAGCTGTGGAGATACCAGGATATTGCTTCCAGAACATGTCACCTTCTCGGAGGTGGCAAAATAAAAACAACAGAAAAGCAAATCAGGTTTTTCTTTGCTTTTCATAAAGCTCTCAGGTTTTTCCCCACCTATTTCTTATTAGAAATGACTGCTGACACAGCCAAGAACTGTTTGCAGAAAATTGCCTAGGAGACTGGAGAATGAGAAATCTCATAGGAAAACAAAAAAACAAAAAACCAACTAGCTAAGAAATACAGAAGTTGTTTCACACTGTTGCAAGACACAATTCTCCCTTCCACCACTGAAAATGTAATTTTCCCTGGGTAAATGCTCCTGTATTGGTGAATTTAAATCCCCTGTGTGAAGAAGAATAAACTATAAAAGCAAAATGGCATCCAGTGCACCACTTTCAATGTTTTAGTTTAAAAAAAATCCCCACATCTCAATTTTTAATCATCGTAAGTGTAGTGTCAGGAAGGCTGAGTGAAAAACAGGCCTCAGACAGCTCAGTGCTGAGTTAGTGGCAACATTCAGTTCTGCTGTGGAGGGTCCTGGGGTGTGATTGCTGCCAGCTCTGAGCTCTGTGATGAAATCAAAGCAGTGTAAGCTGTTCTTTTATGACATAATTATCCCTTGGGATGAGCCTTCATAGTGCTGATGTTTGTACCTATAGAACTCTTAGCACTGAAGAGATTTATCAGAATGAAATTTTTAGGGCTGGTATAGCTTATTCCCCACTCTGGCTGGCAGGAACTAAACCCTGTGGGTGGTGCTCAGGGCTCCTGAGGGGAGTTTCTCTTGCAGACACTGGAACTGAAACAGTATCTGTGCACAGACTTTACAAATGTGGAGGAGATCTTTCCAACTAGACACGTGTCATCAGCTAATGAAGAGATGAAATGGGCATTTTTCTCTCCTTTTACAACTGCCAAGTCTTTGTTTACTGCAGCAGATGCCCAGAAGTGGAGCAGTTTGGAACTATCTTGTATTTCTTTTTGAAGTACATGGGTGTGGTGTGTGTTTGGCGTGTGAAACACTAGATAGGCTCCTTTCCGGGGGTGTGTTTGGAGAACTCCAACCCTGGAGCAGCGTGTTTTCGTTTTACAATTGCTGTTGTCTCTTGCTGGGTAAGTCTACATCCGGCCCAGGGGTTTTGATCATTGAAGTCAAGGAAAAGGTTGCTTTGGTTAGAATAGACAGACTGTGAACCTTGACAGCATTTCTCTGCAGCACCTACAGCACTTCTGTGTGCTGGGGCACAGCCAATTCCATTCCCCCAGCCAGAGTCTTGGCTTGTACAAAAACCTTCCTGAGAGGACAGAAGTTATTTGCCACTGGACCCATGGAACAGAAGAGAAAGTTGGGTCTGCTCTATGCTGCAAACGAGGAGGTGGCACCTCTGTCACGGGAACACCGGGGTGCAGTTACATCATAAGTTGTCTCTGACTTGTCACCGCTGCAGGAGACTGAAGTTGCCATCTCTGCAAAGCAGTTTGCCACCTCCTTAGAGGTGTCAGTTCAGCTGTACTGTGAAATGAGCCTGGTTGCAAAGCCAAAATGATTTTTTTTTTTTCTTCTTTGGAGGGTTATTTTTAACCTGGATCATTCCAACATCCCACTTAGTGCTGCACAGGCAGCAACGGCAGCACAGTGAGGGGGAAGTGAGCCCGGCAAGTGGGAACAAAGAGCCGGAGCAGAAACTCCTCCAGCTGGCTTCACCTCCACAGGATGTGCACTGCACAACCCCAGCCTGGTGTGTAACTCACCTGACAAGAGCAACAGGAATAATTACCTGGAGGTTGTGTTCCTGTCATTTTTGTCTTAATGAAGTAGTCTATGTCTGACTCTACAACACAGTTCTCCAGGCTGACCCGAACCTCTTCATACAGCTGCAAAACAGAATTCAAGATTCTAATTTAACTTTTAACATTTCACATGGAATTAACAATTAATGCTCTTCTAACAATTTTCCCCTTAAGAGACACTTTATATTTGATACGTGTCAGACCTGGATGATCTTTGGCCTGTCCCCCGTACAACCATTCTTGTAAACACACTTGTTTATTTATGCTCTGGATATTCTTTTAAGAGAGGAGGACAAAAGTCCAGAGCTTTTCAATGCAATAAAGAAATTAATAGCAGGAAACAACCATTCTAAGTCACATCTAATATATTCTTTGTCTTCCAATCTTAAGATCATGACTGGATGCCTTTTTGAAAGCCGTGTCAGAGCCCAGACATCCTCAAGCATTGAGGTTCAACCAGGCCAAGTGCCAGGTCCTGCACTTTGGCCACAACAACTCCCTGCAGCTCCAGGCTGGGACAGAGTGGCTGGAGAGCAGCCAGGCAGAAAGGGACCTGGGAGTCTGGAGTGACAGGAAGCTGAGCGTGAGCCAGAGTGTGCCCAGGGGGCCAAGAAGGCCAAAGGATCCTGGCCTGGCTCAGGAACAGTGTGGCAGCAGGAGCAGGGAAGTGATTCTTGCCCTGGACTCAGCACTGGTGAGGCCACACCTGGAGTGCTGCGTCCAGCTCTGGCCCTTCAGTTTGGGAAGGATGTTGAGGTCCAGAGAAGAGCAACAGCGCTGGTGAAGGGACTGGACCACAAGTGCTGTGAGGAGAGGCTGAGGGAGCTGGAGTTGTTGAGCCTGGAGAAGAGGAGGCTCAGGGGAGATCTCATCACTCTCTACAACTACCTGACAGGAGGACTCTGTCTTAAACTGTGCCAGGGGAGGTTTAGGTTGGATATTAGGAAGAAATTCTTTACAGAGAGAGTGATCAGCCATTGGATTGGGCTGCCCAGGGAGGGGGTGGAGTCACCATCCCTGGAGGTTTTTAGGATGAGACTGGATGTGGCATCAGTGCCATGGTCTGGTAACCATGGTGGGCTTGGATCAAGGGTTGGACTTGATGATCTCGGAGGTCTTTTCCAACCCGGTTGATTCTATGACAGAGTGTTCTGGTAGCTGAGAGGGAGACATGTAGGTGTCACTAAGTGTGGCACAGACTGTTTAAATGCAGACATATATCTGGTTTACGTCTAGGGAGAACAAGCTACATTGAAAATATTCCTATGGAGACAGTCAGCACATGCAGAGGAGGGCAAGCCAGTGCTGTTGTTGGAGCAGTCTCGCTGCTCCTCTTCCTCCTGTGGCCGTGGGTCTCCTTGGCAGTGCCCATACCTCGTCGTCCTTCACACACTGCAGGGAGAGCTGGTTGCAGTGCACCCACAGCGAGTTCCGCAGGATGGTGATGCGGTCGCACTCCTGGAGCTGGAACACCTGGAGCCAAGGAAGAGAGGTGACATAGCCTCGTGCTGTTCAGTTACCTGCACTGCAGGGCGGGGGCTGCAAACCCTTCTGAAGGCTCCTCTTTCCCCTACTGGAGAAACTGTGTCTACTCGTTCAGGCTCAGGAATTTGTTTTAATTGATTGCACCAAAGTAAAGTAATGTTTTATGGACAAAAATGAAGCAGGGGAGAGGAATCCAGATCTGGATTTGACTGCTACCTCTACTGCAAGGATTTCAGAGTCAGGGTCCTGTCTGCCTATCACACTGAAATCTTGATGTTTAACAGACCAGTAGAGTACTGGCATGAAAGGGCTGTATTTATGTTACAGGTAGAGTCACCTCTGCCATCTAAAATATCTTTCTAAACTTTTCTCTTTTAAACTATTTGAGGCTCTCTGGAGTTGCCTCTATGAATTTCTAACGTTATTTTTGTCGTAAAGGGAAGGCATTTTTCTTTCTTCAGAATATACTCCCTGCATCTGTCTAATTTTCTCATGTGGTTGCACCTGTTGGGAAGAATGAAGGGGGAAGAGAGAAAAGTGTAAACTGATTTGGGGGAAGAGGTAGATAAACACTTTCTTTAAAAACTTTAAAAACCAAAAAGACCCTCCCACCCTGATCTCTAAGCTTTTCTGTTAAAAGTAGAACATCAGTTTTTGATTTTGTATGAGGTGTGAAAAGCTCAGATGCTTCCAGCCATCTGTTTCCATCTCCATTTGCTAGTAATTATGTCCAGAACACCACAAACATATACGATATTCAGCAGAACATGGGTACACTGCCTGCTTTTTGTATTAGTTACTAGGGTTAAATTCCTCAAAAAAAAAAAAAAGTATCAGTTTTTCTCTAGACAAGCACTTTTAAAAGAAGGCACTAAAGATGCCCTTCCTTTAAGAATGCTTGTTTGGATTAAGTAGTGGGCAGGCCACAAGCTCTGTGGGCACATCAGGATTTAGCCATGTGGCACAAAAGAGACTGTGAGGTTTTGGAATGCTTTGTTGTTGGCTTTTTAAGAAGCAGAAAATATTCATCTTGGGAGAGCTAAGGCTTGGCATAATTTCTGTGGAAATCTCTGTGCCAGTTGTGGACTTTTCAGTCCTCCTAGATAGGGAATATTTAAGAGGAAGCAGAGAATTGGAAAGCTATGTCCTGGCATTTTATTTTATGTGGAAATGAAGCCTGCAACAAGTAAACAGCAAAATCAGACTTTAGCAGATGGGCAAAGGTACTTGAAGGATTACTGTGACCAAATGTGTGGCTGATTTGGATGCCAAGCAGTTCCTGGAAATTGTTGTGCAAAACTTACTAGCCAAGTGCAAATCTCCTTGTCCATCCCTGGCATAATGTAAATAGAGACTTTTCCACCAGCACCGCCTTTCATTTGAAAGATTACTCCATGGCAGAGGACAAATATTCTTGCAGATGAATATAAAGTTGCTATGAAAAATAAAGGTTCTGAGTGGCTTGGGTGTGTACCAGTTCACATATTGCTCCACCTCTCCCACCTCTGCACTTATTCCCCTCCTTTATATCTACGTAGTTATGCTGACCAACTAGGGAGAGTGTCAGTGAGACAGCAGCAGCTATGTCTAAATCAGCTCTAGTTTTTGCAGTAATTTTGCAAATGCATCTACTGAGACTCCACATAAAGCAAACAGTAAAACCCTTGGGATGATGTGTCAGGTCTTAGACGGATATCTGCAAGTGGGATAAAATAAAGAGCGCGCAAACATATCACTGTGAAAGTCAATGTTTACCTCACAGGTTTTGATATGTTCCTGTTCCCACTCTGTCCTGACCTTATCCAGCTGCTCAATGTTCTGTTTGTACACGCTCTCTGTAAATACAGACACACAGAAGAGAAACATAACAGTTGGGGGAAAAAGGGATGCAGCCTTTCTCTTTTTCCTGCTGTTGGGCCTTTGCTGTGATTCTTATGCTTCAGACCTGTGGTTTGCTTGAGTATCACAAGAATGTGTGAGCTTGAAACTGGTGGGGCAAAAGGATCTCTGGGGTTTTTTCTTTGCAACTTTATAGTACAATAAGGATTCTTCTCTTTATGGTTTGCAGGTCATTTATAAACTTTACAGTAGGGATGATGCACTTCAGAGATGAAGAGCCTGGACTGTGCTTGGGCACTGAGCATCCTTAGGCTCCTTCCATGCCAAGCTAAGCAGACAAGCCATGTGATTTAGTGTAAACTATTCCATGAGCAGGAAGGGACAAGCCTGAACTCCTGAGCCAGCTCAGGTGTGTGCTGGCCTGTCCTGGACTCCCAGTGTGTTTGTGGCTGGAGAATGCTCCGTACTCATGTACATGGGGATGGTGAATTTGGTTTGGGCTGGCTGGGGGCAATTTGAGTGTCTTCTGTGCTTTCAAACTTGCTTCAAGGAGAGCTTTTCTTTCCTGGGTGAAGTCCCTAAAGGAGGTTTTCTATAAATTCTTAAAGGAAGCAAGACACTTGCATTTCCACAAAGGTTAGTGAAAGCAGATGACTCTCAGCTTGCTGTTCCTTAGAGGTTTTTTCATTAATCTCTGGGTGAGTGACTTTGGGAACCTTGACTTCAGAGATAGCCTGGGTGATGTGGATGATGGTGCTCTATCAAAACCCTATGCTGGTAGATCTCTGCTGAGAAGAATCATAATGTTCAGTTGCAAATAGAGCATCACCTGCTTCATTTGCTGCTTCTCTGCATTGCTTGGCTTTGTTCTGACTCTGAAACAGGAAAAGAAACACCCCAAATTAATTTCTGACAGCATTTTTTGCTTCAGCCCCATTTTTTTGCTGCCTGCTCTCTTATTCCTTCTAGGGGAAAGGCTCTAACTTCCAAACACTTCCTGGCTCTGCTGCCTTTATGCCTGGTTCTGTTGAATATGTGCTATGGAGAAGAAGGGACCAGGATTTTCCAGGTGCAGCCACAGCTCCACTGACTGACTTCAAGGGAAATCTTTCCATTCAGACATCCCTGCCACAGGAACTGCCACATCCAGCCTGAAGCTGTATCTGCTGGCTGAATTGTTTTTTCTCAACTGTTTGATCTGCTTTTCTAATAGATATTTATAAGCAGAAATAAATGGCAGTTAACATTCTTCATCTTTCAAGCTCCTCATGTAATGCACAGATGAAAAGAACACAGCTTCTAAAATACTTTGCGAATGCCAGATTATTTCCCATAACAACTCAGAAGCCTAAAAGCAAAATTCACTCTAAGTAGAACTTTTCTTTTCTAAAGACCTGCAGCTTTTAACAAATGAAAATGCAGCCATTATTGACAGCTCATTACTGCCAGGTCTTCCTGCCCAGATGGTGATGACGGCACGTTAATGCTCAGCTCTAGACATCAGTGTAATACATTCTTCCACTCTGCCCTTGAAGACAAGCCTCAGGTAGGGCTCCCTATGGCCATATTCCTCATCACAGCTGCTTGGAAAACGTGTAGTAAGCTGGGAACAGAAGCTTCATTCTTACTTGCTTCCTGCCCCAAACTGTTTGTGAATGCTGAGCAGAATTACACAGCTCGTGAGCTGCCTGTGTGCGTTGCAGTGCTGACATGTGTGGGGAGGCAACGGCAGCCCTGGGATCCTTCTGTGAAAGGAGCTGGGTCGGGTTTAGCTGCCAGTGAAGTTGCTGAGTGTTCTGGTGTAACTGCAGCAGAGCCAGGATTCCATCCCCTCTTTACAGCTTAACCAGAGGGGTTTGCTCATCAAAGATTAGTGAATGCTGGAAATAAAATGTAAAGTTCTGATGCTGTTTTTAGAGTCTCCACCCACCCCACTCCTTGAGATGATTTTTGATCCTTTTTGCTTACACTGCACTGATTTTTATCGAGCCAAAGGGAGTTCATTTATTTTGTTTTCTCCATCTGTTCCGCTGTAAAATGTTCCCATTAAAAGTTAGTGAATTGTCAGCTACAAGTATCAAGATGATGCAACGAAGGACTGCAGTACCTTAATTTCCAACGATTTATTTTTGAGTCTGTAAATTTAGTTGAAATTAAACTAACCATAAGGAGAAAAATGTTGAGGCAAAATATGCATTTTAATGTAAGATTCTATGCCTACTATGTGTAGGAGACCAAAAAGCAAAACTAAATGCATGACATACTTCTGACTTGTCTCTTTTTTTTTTATTTAATGAATAATTTCAGAGAAAAATCTCATTCAGTTTCCTTTCAGAATTCATAGAGCAATTGGATCATAGCCTGGGATAAATTAATTAGATAACTTAGTTCTTTCCCAGGGGATCCCAAGGGGTTAATTAGAAGAGAAAGCAGCCCCTGGCGTCCTGCAGAAAGGGTTGGTTGATTGTATTCTCTTGTACCTTGGAAAGGTACACCCCCCAGTTTTCTCTCTAAATAGTACTGTCATCTGAGGTACCTTTTCTGTTTGCTTTTGGTTGCCTGAAGCACTGGTCCGTTCAAAGGACTGCTCTGCCTCATCCGCCTCCCTGCACTTCTGCTCGTAGGTCTTCTTGGACTGGATGGAAATGAAACCAAACATGAGGGAACAAGGCTGGGTTTTCTCCAGTGTGATGTTCCAGACAATGCCTGTTTTGCAGCCTGGGGGAGCAAATCAGTGCCCAAGCTCAGGCAACAGAAAAAATTCCCAGTGATGCCATAAGGAGATAGAAAAGTAGAACCAAAAACTTGGGGTGAGGGGCTGAGAGCATAAATTGTGTTCTTTTCTTGCAGCCCTGCAATTGTCTGCTTTGTACAACTGCAGCTCCTTCCAGGGGTGGTCAGGAATGCACAGGCAGCTCTGCCACCGTTGGGTGGATCCATCAGATCCGAGCAACCCCGTAGAGACAAAATTAGGAGCCCACGTTCCCAGGGTGCCTGTGGGGTGGGTTGTCATTTCTACACTATGACATGGAGCATCAGGTGGCCAAAAGTCAGTGTGCTCCTTGCCCACTGCTGCAGCCTGTGAGGCAGAGCCAGCACCCCATAGACAACAGTTTTGGTGGAGTTCTCACAAGCAAGAGAAATCCTTATTTCCACCAAAAGATCTCTGTGTCTTAGAGATTCACCTGAAACAACCACAAGATTTGTTAGTACAGTACCAGCTGTAGCACTGACAAGTCTGCAGCTACTCTCCTTTAGAGGCAGTTGCCCACTGGAAACCAAAACCAGCTGCCTCCAGTTCCTGTACCTGCATGCTTTCCAGCTGGAGAGGATTCCTCCTGCTTGTGAGGTTCCCTCACTATTTTTAAAGTTGTATTTACACAGACTGAAAACTTACATTCACTCCTGTAAGTACTCTTGCCTAGAAAGAATGAAATCCTGTTCGACCTGGGGCATCATTCATCCCACATTAACCTTCAGTGGATGCAGCAGGGAAGATTTCCTTTCTCCTCATAGCAGGAATCACATCCTTCCTCTCACACACACACACTCCTGCACACTCACACAGCCTCGACCTTTCTTTAAATATATGTACATGTGACACAGATTATCCTGGAGCCAGTTTGCAGCAGGAAACCTGCACAAGCCCTCCTTGCTTACCTCCATTGTTTTCTTATAATGGGACAGTTTGCTCTTTTGCACGCGCTCCATTGCAGACTCATACTGTAAGAAACACACACAAGTCAGCATTTCTTGCTTTGGACTTCTTCCTTCCCTTTCCAGTGGCAGCATTAGGAAAGCCATTGTCAGGGCCTCTCTATAAGACACCTGTCTGTGGGGAAAATTACTTCACTCTGCTTTTATAAATGGCAGGTTTCTAAGTGATGTAGAGAGCATCAAAGTGCCAGGTAAAAAATAATCCAAGATCATTCTGCTTCTGTGGTTTCCATTAATAGCAGAGAGGATGTAGATCTTCATTTTCTTCCTCCTTTTTTTTTCTCTTAAGGAGATGAAATAGTGTAACACCCAGTCACAGTGCCTGTGGGCTCTGCCAGCAGAGTTCCTTTGCTGGTGCCAGAGCTTGATCCTGCATCTCTGCAGACCAGACCACAATCTCACCCACATGAGCACAGGTACTTGTCCATTTTACACACAAACAATTCCTGGTTTTATATTCCATTGCTTCTGGCAAATTTAGGCTCAGTATGATTTGATTTCCATGCTGTCATCTGGTCAGTGTTGGAAGGACAGAGCTGGATTCTCTTTCATGGCTTCAAGTTGTGATGTGCCCAGCTTTATGTGACAGTGAGATACACTCCCTACTTGGCAGGGGATGGGTTTCCTCAGTGGGACTTTTGGTCCTTTAATTTTTATATTCTGCTCAAGCAAAACTCTCTCCAGGGCTACCCAGAGGCTTATTTCATCCTGGGCACAGTCCTGAGAGCAGCTACGGTAAAACACAAATCACAGCATTTTGGGAGGTGACCAAAAACGCTGACACTGTGCAGCATATCTAATGCTGGCTCCCTCACAGCCACGTGTTGGACAGAGAAAAAAGCTTGTCTAAGATTCCAAAGCAGTTTTTCGTTGTTTTCTGGGCCCCTCTCACTGTTCCCAGTTGAGTTAAAGGCTTGCTGCTCTCAACAGGAGGAACGGCCCCTCTGCACATCCCAGTGGCCAAGGGAGGGAGGACACAAACACCCACGAACCCAGTGCCCGCCCTCTTTATGTGCCCTGTGTGCCTGCAGATTGCTGAACACCTCAAATCTCAGTAGTAGTGCTGGTTTCACCTGCTTTCATACTCAGAGTTCTTTGCTATTGCAAGTTCCTGTGTGTCAGGGACTTGTAGACATAAATTTTTTGTGGCAGCAGATACTGGTCATATGCATTTTCATTCATTTAAAATTAGCAAAGAACCGAATATTTCACTTTACTCCTCCATCACTCGGTGTTGTCAGGTTAAGTGACTGTCCCATCTTTGTCTTCAACCCCACAGAACCACAGAAGGTGTGAGTGAACCACTGTTGTCTCTATTGAAAACTGTTTTTCAAGGGACTTAGACCTTGGTAAGATCATAGGGGATGAAATGGCCTTAAATACACTGAAATTTTTATTAGATGACATCAACTAGATGCTACTTATTCCATGTGTTTGTAATTCAGCATATACTGGTGTTGCATTAAGCATGATATCCATTTGTTTTTATGTTTTTAAATGTTTGTGTTACCTCTTTATTTAGTGCATGTTGGAGATCATGCAAGGATCATAGCAAAGAAACCCATTAGCAAGGGTATAAAAAAGAGAAAAGGATGGATTAAATTCTTACAGGAATAACAATAACAGTGTCTGCAGTTACACCAGAGAAAGTAAAAGGGACTAAAGCTCCTGTGTTCAGAGCACTACTTGATTTCCAGCTGGGATCAGAAGGATATTTTTGTTCCACAGTCTGGTCTATAGAGTGAGCAGGGCACATGGGGAATGCTTTATCATCTTTTGCAGAATTCCAGCCTGTGGCTGGAGACAGGTCATCAGCATGGACCATTTACCTAATTTGTTTCAGCCTTTCTCTAGTTCCTCACCTTTTTTCTTTGCTCCTTCTGCCTTTCTCGGAATTCCTCTATTCCTTTCAGTTCATCCTTCAGCATCACTGCCAGTTGGATGTGAGAGTTTCCAACGCTTTCAATTTCTGAAGCAAATCAGAATTCATATACAGTCAGTGGAAATACTTTAAATAAAAAGTCATACTTTTTAGGAGATGTTTCTGCAACGTGGCTGCCCTGTGTGACTTGTTAAGAACAGGGTGGCCTTAAAAAAGGTCCTTTTCTGCAGGCACTGCCATTGCTGAGGGTTCACCCAACCTGAATGATGGTGATTGCAGGTTTTGGGCTAAACGGCAGGTGCCAGTGGCCAGATCCAGTGTCCATTGGCTACGATGGTGCTCCATTTTATGTTTGGTTGAGTCTTTGGCACATTTAGAAAGATGCTGGTTTGGTGTCAGTGGTTTGTGGAAGAGGGAATAGAGCTCATATTTTGTGACTTGATCCAGATATAACTTACTCAAGGAACAAGCCATTTTCTTTGCCACCAGAGAGTGGATTGGGTGCCCAGCCTTGGAGAACACACACTGAGCGTCCCTTCCCTCCCTTCCCTACAGACTGGGATAGAAAAGCTGGGAATAGAGGGGGGGAAGAGGATGAAAGAGGGAAGGAACACATTGGGTGGCCATGTTTCCCAGGTCAGAAGGGAATATGTAAATACTTACGTTGCTTGAGCATCTCGAATGCTGCCTTCAGTGTGCTGGGGGGCAGAAACAAAACACTTTATTAGTATTGGCTTCTAGGGGTGGGTTGTGAATCTAGGGGAAAAACCTTCCCTCAGGATCTCAGAGATCCATAATAGAGATAAAACCCTTAGTAGCCTCTTAATAAAAGTTGACCACGCTAAGGAGCACAATAGCATCAATCTGTTACCGGCAGAAAATGCAGCAAATGCTCCATAAAGCAAGAAATTGCACGACTCCTCCTGTGCCCCCTCTTTTTCAATCCCACGGTATTTGTGACCGCGAATGTTAGCAGCCATTTTCCTCTCGCCCCTGGGCAGTAGATACGAGTCAGGTGTAGGAAATGCAGTCGGGCCGAGGGGAATTGGGGTTTGGAGCAGCGGTGCGAAGGGTAGAGCGGGATGCAGCCCCAGCCAGTTCCTCCCCGTCGGTGCCCCGGCTGTGGCTGCAGCATCCCCGATCGGCGCTGTCCGAGCACCCCCGTGTGGCTCTGCTCGCTCTGCTCCCAAACACGGGCGGTGCGGAGCCCTCGCAGGCTCGGAAACCCCGACGCTCCCGCACCTTCCGACATCCCAAAAGCAGAGCGTGAATAAATCACGCCGTGAAATCCGGCCCCGGGGCTGGGCTGCGCCGTTCGGAGAGCAGCAGAAAGCTCGTCCAGACGGACTCACATCGCTGGGTGGAGGGGAGGCAGAAGGGCACTGAAAAGCAACCACAAATTGCCTGGTGTTCTGTCCTTTGGCTAGCCAGAGGGCACTTCAAGAAGGCATCACAGATACCAGCACAGATGTGATGGGAGATCAAAAGGTCTGCAAAAGGCATTTTCAGCTTAATAAATTCCTCTAGCTCTGAATTTGCAGGCTGGCAGAGCATTTGCAGACACACAAACCAGGGCGGTGGTGTGATTTGGAGGTTTATCAGGTTTAGAAAATCATCTCTTCAAGCCCCAGAGTGTCTTTTTGCCTGAAGGAAACAGTTCTGGGGCTCTCCATGGAGCTCTGGTCTACCCCAGGGGAAAAGCTGCGTGAAGAGCCCGAAGTCTCCCTGGCTGGAGCTTCGCCACCAGGAGAGTCCAGAGGAGGATCCATATCCCTTCCCAGCCATGAGTGACCACAGATGGGAAGGGAAATCTGCATCTCTTGGGCCACTTCGGAAGCCTTAAGAGACACATGAAAGATCCTAATTGCCCTGTGTTAATTTAGGCTGGACATCTGTTTTCTAATCAAAGCTTGCTCTCTCAGCAGTGAGACTGCCTTGCCAGGCATAAGAAAAATGCAGGGGCAAGGAGAAAGGCTGGGCCTGTCCTCAGCACTAACTGCCTTGAAATCCACTTCCAGATCTAAATTCGTAGAAATATAAGGAAAAGACTTTCAGCCAGAAAAGAAGAGCTGTTTGATTGTTTTTCAGATTTCAATTAGATTGGTTGTGGTCAATCTCCTGAGATAAGGCAGGAAGAACATGCTAGATTGAGTATTTTTAACTATTTTCTTTACAATACTTAAACATTTGAAGATTTATTTTGAAAAAAAAAAAGATTCTGGTGTGAAATTTGGTTGGAAACTAAATTGTCACACCAGAAAGGAAACAAAGAGTATTCTTTCCAGCTAATTAAAAGCTTCACATTTAAAGACAAGTTGAATATCAGCAGCAGAGATATCTTTTTCTCACCTAAATGCTCTAATGGATTGTTTTGAAAAATTAAACATATACAAGGAATAAAATTTGCTTTTATAGTGTGTAATTTCCAATAGGAGGTGGGGAATGTGCTAACAACTTCATGCCTGAAATATGTAAACGCTGGAATTTTAAAAACAGAGAACACTTGCAAACTGCACATACTGTTGGCACTCTGTGTTGATCTATTGGTCCCAGAGATTATTTTTTTTTCCTTTGCTGTTGGTGATTTAAGTTATGCAAAAACTGGCAAAATTGCTGGAGTGGATACTGAAAAATGGCACTTTCTCAGTATATATCAAGGACAAAAGCAATTTGCTGCTCTTTTGGTTTCCAGGCACCTGAGCTACTAGAGCAGCTCATGATCATAAGCCATCCACGGAGCTGTTCTCCTTTCTGCTGGCTCTATGTAAGGCTCAGGGGCTCTCTGGTGTAATAATGCACCTGGCAAAGAGAGACCAATCTGCCCCTTGCATGGTCTCTAATGGCCTTTCCAGAAATCCCTGGCCTTTTCTTCCTTGTGTGAAGGATTTGTCCAGCCAGTTCCCCAGCTGCTGACTGGAGCAAGGCCACAAGTAGATTGAAATACACTTAAGCCATTTCCTTCCTTATTTTTATAATAATTTTCTAAAATCAGTAAATCAGATCCCACGTCCTTATGGGGCTTAAGGGGGTGGAAAATACATCATTGTGCCAAATTATGCATGTGGGAGAGAATAAATAAATCAAATTTTGGCCTGTGGATCCATCAGGACTCCCTTTATGACTCCTGGGCTGCAGCAACAGCACTGTAGATTAGTTCCTCATTGCAGCTGGATGCTCTGATTATATCAGTAAAATATTTCAGAGCTTCACAGGGCTTAAAGGAAGCAACTCCTGTAGCTGACATACAGGTGGGTTTTAATTCTGTCTGTGCTGGTTTGGTACCTATAAATAGCACCTATAACCTATTGCCCTGGGTGGGTTTGGCTCTCCAGTGGGATTGATACAGGTTTTATTCTGAGGCATCCAAAGCGAGAATGTCTCACTCTCATGGACACTCTGCAGTGTTTTACTCTCAGTATGTGCTGCTGCTCAGCATCCTGGTAGTAATTGGGTTTTTTGTTTGTTTGTTCTGTGGCTAAATTAGAAAACCTGCAGTTGAAAACAGTTCAAGCAAAACTGAAAATTTGCATTTGCCTTTTTTTTTATTATTTTTTCTTTTTTTAATTGCGCACTTCTGAGATTTCCATGTAAATTCTGGAAGACTGTTAAACCACTCCAGCTAAAGACGAAGTTCCAGCCTGCCCTCTGGGCAGCCCTAGGTGGAGGTTCCTGCAGATGTCTCCTTGAAAATAGGGTTGGACACAAATTTATTGTGCATGTTTGTTAAACGACTTCCTGTTGTACATTTGAAGACTGGATTTGTCAAAATAAATTTCGGGTGAAAACAGGATTGCCTGAACCTGGAATAACAAGGAACAGACAGAGCCTGTGCAGCAGCCACTGCAGCAACTTCGGGTGGTTTTTGCCATCTAGTGGCTACAATAACCTTAGCGGGTTCGTTTGGGGTTTTTTTGGCTTTCTCTCTCTTTTTTTGGACCTTGTTTTTGCTGAAGAGCTGGGCTTTCACCAGAGAACAGGCTGTGCTGGGCAGCCCTGTGTGACACGAGGACCACCAGGACATGCCCTGTGGGCAGGACTCTGGTACCCTTTGCTCCACAGCCACCCAAAGCTGAATGTCATGGCCCCAGGGATGCAATTAGCAGAGCCCTGTCAGTGGCAGTGCTGAGGTGACAGCTACACTCACTATGTACACTGTCACACCATGCTTTTATGGTTTTGTTTAATTTTTTTTCAACTTTGAGCTTGATTGTTTGGGCCTTTTTTTCCAGTACTTTGCCTTTAGAGACTGGGTTAACTGAGTAATTCAGAGAGTCCTTTTAGATCTTGTACACAGGAAGGTAAAACAGGCTCTTCTAACCGTAAAACCACATCTTTTTAAATTTTGTTTGTTTTCTACCTTTGCTTGGGTTAATAGAAGTGTGAAATAACCCCACCTTCCTTTCTGGTAGGTTTCTTTTTTCACATCAGTGTGATCTACAATGTCCTGTTCTTATTGTAATTTTTAAAAATATCCTTCCTGAAATTGAGAGAAGTCTCTGCCAGATGAACTCTCCAGACCACTTCCCACCAGTCCTGTTCACCCTCTGCCTCTGGGAACTTAGATCCCAGTGACACAGTTGTGAAGCCACCCCAGTGACAGTCACCTCTGGGGCCACTATTCCCATCTGCCTTTCCTCCTGCCACCCAGTGTGGTTTTACCAAGAATTCTTTCTGTGAAGCCCAGTCTGTGGTGTGGGGAAACAAGTCCGGAATCGTCTGGTCTCAAATACTTTGCACCTGGGACTGTGTCTGCATTGCAATAGAGAAAGGAAGCGTGAGGGGAGCAAATGGGATGACAGCACCATATGCCTACCAGTTAATCTGTGCCCATAGACAACAAATTGTGACTTCAGAATCACAAAATCCCAGAATCAGACAGTTTGGAAAGGACCTCTGAGATCATCAAGTCCAACCCTTGATCCAATCCCACCGTGGTTCCCAGACCATGGCACTGATACCACATCCAGTCTCAACTCAAACACCTCCAGGGATGGAGAATCCACCCCCTCCCTGGGCAGCCCATTCCAATGGCTGATCACTCTCTCTGTAAAGAATTTCTTCCTGATGTCCAGCCTAAACCTCCCCTGGCAGAGCTTAAGACCGAGCCCTCTTGTCCTACTGCTGGTTCCTGGGAGAAGAGACCAACCCCCACCTGGCTCCAACCTCCTTTCAGGTAGTTGTAGAGAGTGAGGAGGTCTCCCCTGAGCCTCCTCTTCTCCAGGCTAAACAACCCCAGCTCCCTCAGCCTCTCCTCACAGCACTTGTGCT
>JAWWLV010000018.1:20220758-20245643 GCA_035041135.1 Platyrinchus mystaceus | reverse complement strand
GGGGACCGGGATTAGAACCTGTGGCCTTGGCGCTGAGAGACCAGCATCTTAACCGCTAGGCCACCAGGGGTCCCCTGACTTGTTAATAATCCTTCAGTAATTACAGCATGAAGTGATGAGACTCAGACCTCAGGGCTGCTGACCATCTATTTTCCTCTTTTCTTTGTTCTCCACCCTTTTTTTTATTTCATTTTAGGGATAGATTAGGCCTGGACAAATTGAGAGTAGCACCAAATAGCTTCTTGATTTGAAAAGCTCTTACTTTAAAGAAAAAAACCCTTGTCTTTATTTATTTATTTACCTGAATGGAACAACAGGAGCTGGTATCTCTAAGCTAGACTGAGCTGGTACGTTTTCACTTTATTCTCAGGACTGTTGCTTTTCATTTCCAGCAAAGATAAAGTTGCACCAAGAACTATGGAACTTTTCAATTCCTCAGTCTTGTTCAGTGATATTTTTCCATCACTTTAAAGAAATACTAAACTCCATTTATAGTAAGGGAGCAATTCTTTGGAGAGCTGAAAAGCTGCTGGGATCTAGATGCATGTTTTCAACATGATTTTGTTTCTTCACCTTGACACCCTGAGTGTCAAGTGCAGAGCCCAAACTTTTACTGAACAACACAGTGAACTTTGTACATTATTGCAGCGTGGCTGCTGAGAAAAGTTTTATTACAAAACCTAGATTAAACTGGAGATGAAACTACTGTTTTCTGTGCCATCTGCCAGCCAGAATCTGCCTTGCCACATTATGGCGTGAAAATGAAATCAGAAATTGGCTTTCTGAGCTGAAAGCAGATGAAATATAACTAAGCAGTCTAACTTGCCTCTCATACAAGCATGCAATGAGTGTAACTGGATTGATTCAAACTCCAGGTCTTGCCCTGTGCCTGCACAGCAGCACAAGGGCCCAGTGTGTGTAAACTGTGAAGAAGGAGAAGCAGGAGTGTGGGGGGAAAGGGACAGGCTGTGAATCACCCAGGCCTGCCAGGAAAATATGTGTTGGAATGGGATTCACAGGGAGAGTCTGAGATTCACCCTGGAGAATCTGTCCTGGGAGGAGAGGCTGAGAGAGCTGGCACCATTCAGCCTGCAGAAGAGGTGGCTGGGTGTGTATAAATACCTGCAGAGGGAGGAGGGGGATGGAGCCAGGGCTGCTCAGGGGTAACCAGAGCTGGAGATCTCCCTTTCCAACCCCGGCTATTCTGTGACTCTGCCACCAGAAAATGCATCTCAACAGGCTGCTTTAGCAAGCCAGAGGACACCCTCTTTTGATCTCTGTTTGAGGTTCCATTTCAAGCTGTGTGTGACAAATGCTCGTTTAGGTGGTGTTCTGTTCCTCAGATGTGCCTGTGTACCTGCGGTGAAAAGAGAGTCGATGACTCACCTACTCCATATTTAAATACATCTCATGGCACACTTAAAGTTGGCAGATATAAGAATCCTCGATTTCTCTGAGCCCAAGCAAAACCAAACAACTTTTGCAGGGCAGGATGGGTCCAAACAAACCAGATACCACTGTGTAAAAATACTAACAAATTTGTCACAGTGACTTCCTTCATTAATCAACCAATTTAAATAGTCAAACCCCCTCATCTCTAGCATGGTCATCAGAAAGTTGTAATCAAATGTATTTAATTGTCTAATTATTTCAGTCACTGACCTAAAATGAACTTTCTGTAAACCCATTCATGTAGCAATAGTTCATTTGAGCTTCATTTTAGCTGTTGTGCTCTGCTCAGAAGAGACTTGTGAAGCATTTCCAGAGCCACAAGGACTAATCAGGTTTTCTGCTTGTGATTTTCTCTGGTTTCAATGACTGTTGTGGTTGTTCCCCCGCCATGGGTGCTTCTCATTGTCCCAGTGAGCCAAGTGTCCTTCCCAGAGCAGGTGGGGGGATGGAGGAAGAAATTACATGTTATAAAAATGAGTAGAGCAGCCTCTTCTGTGGAGATGAAGTGACCTCACAACACACACAGGCATCAGCTGAGCAACTGGCTCAACTTTTCCGAGCTGGTTCCCCCTTTATTCCCCATTTCCACACAGGTCCCTCAGTGATGAGCTGGCCTGGGTGTGAGCAGGGCTGTGGCCATACATGTGGAGCTCAGAGCCATGCAGGACCATGCTGGCAGCAGAGCCTGCCCCACCCACGTGCTGGGGGATTATTTAGGTGCATTTGCCTTGTGTCAGTAGGTGCAGATGCAACTGGTGCATTCTAATTCAAATCCAACTCGGTGGGAACCGCTTGCAAAGCTGGGATGCCAGGGGGGAGGGTTTGCCAGCCCCTCCCTTCTGTCCCTCGGTGCCAGGGCTGGCAGGACCCCTCCCCACAAACCTGCCCAGTCTCACTTCCCCCTCCCAGACCTGCTGCAAAACAACGGGTCCTGCAAAGCTTATTCTCCACAGGAAAGCTCCCAGAATGAAAAAACCTTACTACTCTGAGTTAAACAGTTGGTGTTGGATTTTCTCAGTACATTGCCTAGTGAGTCTAGAAAGTAGTTTTACTGTGACTTTTATCTTCATCTCAGCACCCTTGTTCCACAGTTAAGAGTGTCATTAGAAGTTAAATTTTTTGTGAAGCTAATTACATCTTTTTTGGCCTATATAATAGACCATTGTGCGGAAAAGCTACAGTAAAAGTTGAGAGGTTCACCTACGAAGCCAACTTTGCACTGAACCTGAGGCAGAACATAGCCTGAAGTCAAAGCAAGAGAGGTTAACCATCTTTGTAACAGACTCTTTTCCTGAAGCACTTTCATGGCTCCCACTGCTGCAGTGTCTGACCACAACCACGGGTGCTGCACTAGCATGGATGTGGTGAAGACCAGTCTGCAGCAGGGCAGGGAGGGGGATTGTGCCAGCTCAGGTGTTCAGGTTTGTCTTGGCTGGCCCATGTCTCCCTCACACTTTTAAATCTGAGCTATGAGAATCCACAGGCCCCAAGCTCATTCCACAGCTGAGAAGGAACAAGCCTTTCACACTTCAAGCATGTACTTTGAAATCCCAAGGACCTCAGGAGCCCACGGCATATTGTCAGAATTTCCTTGGCTGTTTGAGTTGGATTCAAAGCTGTCCAAGGTAATAGATTTGCTCCCACTCAGCTCTGGGCACTTTGGAACCTGCCCCAAAAACCAAAAGGCTCCTTTGAAAGTCTTCCTCGTTCCCCCTTCCCAGGCAGGTATAAAGCCTGGAAATGGTGCAATAATTTCCCACCTCTTGGCCAGAAATAGCTGCATTTCATAGGTTGCAACTGGAGGGTTGAGCAGCATGTTGGAGGGAAACAAAATTGAAGGCAAAAGCCAATGACAGGAATTGCAGAGGAAAAGCAAACGATGAGTGCAAGAACATAGAGAAAGACACCCAGTATTTGTGACTGAGGGGGAAAGATTTTCTTGGAGAGTGGTTTTTGTAACAAAAAAAGTTCCTGTTGACACAACCCTGTTAGCATGGATCTCAGCTGGGATCACAGACGTACTGCCCATTAACATGGGAATTTCCTTCCTGTCCCTTATGATGCTGGAGAAGTCAGGTAACATCTGTTATGCTTGTACAGCAGCCCAGCAGAATATTAATCTGTTAGCCCTGCACTGCTTATCAACCCAATCTGAATTTTCATCTCACTAATATTTTCCAAAAAATATTATCAGAGGATAGAAAACTTCTGTTAAGAAGCACATTTTAGTGCTGGCTTTGAGCAACTACTTTCCCTTAAACCGTTAGGGATCGAGGATATAGAAATAAAAATTGTAATTAAAAAATACATGGGTTTTAGCCCAGGCCATGCTACAAAAAAAATAAAATTAAACAAAGACACAAGTGTGAATGTTTTAGTATAGTACTATCACTGCTAAATTTAACAGCGGAAAATAGAGGATTAAAGTTAAACCTGTTACAAGGAACAATTTGCATTTTTCTGAAAGACAGGACACTTGTTCTTATGAAATCTGAAGACCATTGGGGAGGAATAAATGGTGTTCTTTTCTCTGCTAGTTGGGGAAGATCTCCTGATTTTAGGATTTCTTTACATATGTTACACTGAGGTAGGCACTGAAGAAACTCATGCTTCTCCAGAAGTTTATTTATGATAGAGCAGGAGGTTGTTACTCAGGGGCACCTGGTCAGGGTGCAGTACAGGGAGAGGTGCAGCGGTGTCCTTGGGCAGCAATTAGAGATCAGGGATCTGTGATGAGTCACCTACCACGGTGCAAACCCACTTTTTGGTTTTCAATCACAGAGACACTTCCATTCAGGGCACAGATCAAATAGAGGAGATGATTGCTCACTCAAGCAAATGAGGCAAATACATTTTCCTCTCACTAATGGGTGTAACAGAGCCTTATGAATGCAAAAATAATTGCTGATCTTGTGATTTGGGGGGCAAGCTGCACGCTTGTGCTGCATTGTGCAATATCCTGGAAGTTTTCATTTTAAAAGTCTTACTATTGCACAGCCAAAGCTGCCATCCTGCAGCCAGATATATCCTGCCCTCTTAATCAAGCTGGGTGATAACGACATTGCCAGCCACAAAATATTAAACCCAAAGATGCTCTCCTGTGAGGAAGGTGATCCCTTCAAAGCTAAGCAAGGATTTGAGTCAGGGTAACATGACTAGGCACAGGAAAGAAGTTTAGGGAAGAAGAGGCGTGAAGAACTGGCCTGGCCAGATCGTCAGCTGGTGTTAATCATCCTCACGCTACTGCCATTGCTTCATTTATTCTCCCTAAAGACCAAAACCTTGAAAACTAAATACACCAAATGTGCCAGTTCTAAAAATCACGTGGCACGTTTTCCAAGTTCAGCGATGCAAGAGCTGGAGCTCCCAGGGCGGCACCGGCTCTCAGCTGTGTCTCACCCCGTGCACTGCGCTGTGCACTTGGTAGATGTATAAAAAAGGGGAATCTCACCTGGGTGTGGTCAAGCACAGTTAGCACTAAAATAACATTGGCTTTTGTATTTCCTCATAGCATTTTTATTTTTTGTCAACTGCTCAGAGGTGGTGCTGGAATGGGGGTGGGGAGGGCTTCCTGGAAGTGCCCAGAGCACAGGGGTTCACTGAAATGTGGTTTTGCCCCTGCCCTTCTATTTTCTACCAAGAGAGGCTTTACCCTGAAGGGTGGGTGGAGAGAAAGCAAACACAAGCAGAAAGAACAGCCTTGAAATGGCAGCAAGAATTCATATGCCTTCATGTCTTTCTTTAAAGCAGTCCTATATGCTGGATAAATGAATGCTCAGACAATAGGCAACTACACAACATCCTGTAAGAATTTTAGTTTTGAGCTTTCATTTTTCAGTTGCAAGAGAACCTCAGATTACCCTTGAGAGAGAAATGATTCGGGTCTTTTATCTTGTAACTGCAGGGAGAGCGCTTGGAAACAAGACACTGAAAGGTTTTTCAACCAAAAGTCAAATAACAAGTACAGAGCATGTCTCCTTGGTTTAGTATTCACTAGTTTTAGGTCAGCTGTGAGTGTTTGGGCTTAGCTGGGGAGTGCCACTGCTGGTTCTTTCCACCTGCGCTGCTGCATGACTCCTGGGCACTGCATGCCTGGTGCTGCCCTCCTGCACCTCACAGCAGGATGGACTCTGCAGGGAGCTGAGCAGGAGCCTTTTGCTGGCTTTGCTCTGCACCAACCAGCAGAGAATTCAGCCTGTCATTAGCCAGAGCTCACCTGCTCAGGGGAGCTGGTCCTAAAGCTGAGGACACTCAGTGCACACAGGTCCTCAGGACAGTGAGACAGACAAATCCATGTCCTTTTCAAAAGCAGTTTCTGGACCTGGCACAGGAACTGGGAATGTCAGGATCTAGCACAGGAACTGGGATTGGATATATTCTTTACAGTTCATCCCTTGTGCCCAGGGTCAAACACTTATACTACCCAACAGTGTGTTTTTGCTTGGAGACAAATTGGGGTTTTTACTAAACTGAATTTAGAACACAGAACGACATTACATTAGTTTCAAACTATATATAGAACCAAGCTGTATTTTAAAAAAACTTTAAATACAGATGCACTGAATATCAGAAACATATAGGAAACGTTCACTTACCCAAAAAGCATCTTTAAACTGCAGCTGGGTCATTATTGTTGCTCTGTGGAGGGATAGGATCCTTCAGCAAGTTGGTTCTGGGCTGAGAGCAGCAGCAGGCACAGCACTGACCTTGTCACTGCACCCCAGCCCGAGCAGAGAGCGCTGCACATCCACTGACCTGTCCCTCCTGCAGTCAGGTTGGTGCCCAGAGCACAGGGCAGTTCCAGGCAGCTCAGCTTAATGACCTGTGGCTGGGAAGGGACAGAGGGCAAAAAAGCTGTTGCTCACACACAGATTCATGCATGCACTCAGCACCCCAACCCCAAACCTGTTTCTCTTCTGGTAAACAGTTAATATTGAAATGAGGAAGCAAGGCAATGTCAAATGGTGTCAGGCTGCTCCTTTCTATGAGTGCGTGTGAGTGGACAGGAAAAAAAAACAGAGGGGTGAAAAAAAGCAGTAAATTCAGTGATATGATTTGATCAGCTACAAGGGGAAAGAGAGCAATTAAAATGCAGAGGAAAGCAGTACAATACCAAGAGACAAGCTGGAGGAAATTACAGCCAAACTATCATCTACTGTTGTGGTCTTGCAAAGAAAAAGCAGCAAAAGAAAAGTGTATGCCCTGTTTCTGTAGCACCTTCTGGGGCTGGCAGAGGCCCATGCCTTTGCACATGGGAAGTGTAGCTCAAAGTTGCATTCTGCAACTGAAAAGGCTTTTCAAGACTCTGGTTAAATTAGGAACCCTGAGAAGTGTGCAGGTGTCTGCACACATTTAGGTACCTGGATGTCAATATAGAGAATGCTCCTGATTTGCATGCCCTCATGTAAATGGTTGTATGAATATGCAAGACATGTGAAATTTAGAAGTAAAATCCAAACTCTTGAAAAAAAAATAGAGCTAAGAGTTTGTTAGCACCAGGACTTGAGGTGAAGCCTCACAGGCCTGTGAAGAGGCAGCACCCAGCACCACACCCAGCACCCTCTGACACCAGGTATTTCAGGCAGCTCCCCAGATCAGCTCATCCAGCTCATCTGATCATAGGGTAACACCTCAGATGCTTCCATGATACACTCTCCAAAATACCTGTCCTACAGGTGAGGTTGCCTCTGTTCACCTCCTTAGGATGTTTTAAGCGCTATTAAATATGTGGTTTTAAATATTTACTGGCGTTTTCGGAGGGTAGGAAAAAAGAAGAAAAGAAAAGAAAAGATGGGGTTGCCTGTGCAAAAGCATGTCCTTCCCCACCAAGAACACAGCAGGACTTACTGAGCTACAACTAGTTGATGTTGCTCCTGGGTGTTGCTGTTTCCCTGCTGTCCCTGCAGCACCAGCCACACAGGCAGATAATTTAGTAGTGGGGAAGTCTCACAACTTTCCCGAGCTCCAGCAGGGCACAGGGATCTGCTCAGAGAGCTCTGCAGCAGCCGATGGCCGGAGTTATCCATCCTCTCTCCATGGGAAATTTGCAGCGGGTGTTTTGGAGAACTGGCAAGTTTCCTTCCTGGTGATCTGAAGAAGACAGAGAACGTGCAGAGACTTTGACAGGCAAAATGAAGTGCAAGCAGAAGAGGGCAACCAGGAGTCTGCAGGGACAGAGGAGTAGCAGGAGAAAAGCATCATGGCATAAGAGGGGGAGAAGGAGAAACCAGAGGATTCACTTTCAGACAGTGCTGAGGAGGAAGGGGCAAAGCTTTCTTCCAGAAGGGAAAATTCCCTTAAAAAAAAGTATTTTGAGGGCATGGGCACTAGTCATACTTGATCTGTATGCCAAAAAAAAGATTTTAAAGTGTTTTATCTCAGTCTTTCTAAAACTAAATGTTTCCTGTTACTACTTCCAAGTTGCAGCTGTGATTTAGAACCGACATCTTTGCTGCTGTTGGGGGTTCATAAAAACGCGAGTGCATTGTGCTACTTTCTTGTTATTTTTAGCTTGGCCTCCAACCGCAAAGCCAATTATTTGACTGACCCTCACACTGAGCTCTGTGCCTGCATCCATCCCACCCACCAGTGCAGCACAGTCACCTCCCCAGGGGTGCTCCCTCGTGCCATCAGCACAGGCTTTGTGCTGTGGGTGACTGTCTCTCACCCATGGCTGCAGAAGAGCTCAGGCCTCTCGTTCAGGTGTTCTGATGAGCTGTCAGAAATGAGCTGGTCTCATTTTCTTTTCATTCATTTCATTCATCATTCATTTCATACAGAAATGGTAGCCCTGGCTCTGATGAAGCAGAGCTGCTGGGCAGACCCTTGGCTCCCCGCTCACACCTACCAGTGCTGCTGGGTTATGTCGTGCCTTGCAGGGGTTGTCAGGCTTTGCAGGGCTCTAAAAGAGGGAGAAAATGAGCTATTACCCAATCCTCTGAATAGGAACAAGACAACACGGCCTCCAGTTCTGAAATGCTGTATCTCGTGACTGGGTTAATATTTTGATGTGAGTGGCCTGAATTTTACGGAGGCTGAAAAGGCTGAGCCTAGCAGAGACCTCTGGGGGGCTGAGGGAAGGGGGACAAAACCAGTGAACATTGCTATGCTACTAACTGCTGTAATGCCATCTACTGAAACCACCTAGAACTTCCCAAAATTCCCCCCTACAAAGTAGTGATATCGATACCTTTGTGCCAAACAAAAGCATTTTCAGTGGGTGAAGGGTTGAGGCTGTTTTCAGGATGCTCTGGAAGCCTTTAGGGCCTTTCATCATCTCCACTTCCTCACTCTTTGAACGGGGCTTTTCACCTCACCTTCGCCTACTGCTCCACTCAGAAATTCAGCAGAGGCAATAACGAGCCTTAAGTGCAACTGTTCTTCCTCAACAGCTGCTGCAGCTCCTGCCCACCACTGCTCTGAGAGGTTAAAAATCAGGTTTTCTGTTTGATAAAGCCAAGAATACGTTTCCACAGAGAGTTCCCCCCCCAGTAATTAATTTGTTTGGCAGCAGAATGTACCATTTGGATCTGTTCTGTAGTGGAAAGTGTTGAAAAGTCTGATTTTCTTAAAAAAGAAGTTTGTATTAAAACCCCTCAAATTTTGTAATTCATTAGATGGAAGTTTCATTTAATTTTTAACTATATAGTGCTTTGAGCAAAGGTTTTTATCCGGGATTTGGGTGGCAGGTTTGGACTTGACAGTAGGTAAAATACGAAAATAGCATCTACAAACATGTTTATGCTCATCCAGGGCTACAAGAAAGACATTCTTCACAGTGAATGTTTCTGATTTTGAGGAGTCTTAGGGAGTAGGCAGTAAACCTTAGATTCTACATAGAAAGTGGATGAAGGAGACAGTGAAAAGTATTAAGGCAGTATACAAAGAGGTGCTGAACAGTCAGACAATCCAGGTGTTAAGCTGGTTGTACTTTGCAAATCTCCTCCAGTGTATTGTGGTCCCCCTGGAATTGTTGTTTGGGAAAAGGAAACAGAGACTAGAAGGCCCTTGTGCAGTGCCTCAGCCATCTGCAGCCCTTCCTCTGAGAGAGAGCTCCACAGCCTCTGCTGGAAGGCACTCACAATCAAAATTTAACAGTCCAGCCTCTCCAAGCCCTACAGCCTGGAGACACCAGCAGCAAGGGAACCACTTCCAGGGGAAAACCAGGGCTCAACCAGACCCACATTTCAGCTGCTGAGCTGCGCCTGCTGCTTCTATTTCCATACAAACGCACCTCCGAGTGACAAATGTTGGGGGATTGCAAATGATCCTACAATCATGCCCATTTAAAAATTTGTAAATCACTTTGCCTTCTGTGGGGAGCCAATCTCTGTTTCCATGGAAACAGAAACGGCAGCCTCTGAGCATCCAGCTTGGTTTGCTCCAGCTCCTCTGGACCATCCCTGGCTGGGCTGGAAGGTGGTTCAGTATCTCCCAAACTCTACATCGGCTCCCAAACACTCTCCTTTGATCCTTTTAGAAGGAACTACTGCAACACCCTTCCAAAAGCACTGTTTCACAAAGCAAGACAGCCCTGCTTCAGTACAATCAATAATTAACAAAAAGATTAATTGCCCAGACTATGTTCTTAACCCATATCTAGCGTTTCAGAGCTGTTCCTAGCAGAGGCCGTCACTGAAAGGTGGACCCTGTCCTGGTGTTTTACCCAAGACAATCACAGTCTTTGCCATCATTATGAAGAACATGAATGGATTTCCTTGAAAATTAACACTGTGATACTTTGTGTATCATAAAATTATTGTCTGTATCACAGAAACTTGGGTCTTTTCCTGCTCAGGATGTGTTAAAACATGGCTGGTGACCATTCACAGCTCTGAAAATGTTTCAAATACAAAAAAGGGAGAAGAGGAGCTGTGGAAAGTGCAGCGTCACTGGAGGCTTGAATAACACAAACAGGATCTGGTAGTCTTTGGGAGAAAAGTATCAGTAGTTTGTGAAAGAGAAAATGAAAATATTTTGGTTTCTATCTCCTCTGGTCATACCTTCAGGTATCTGCTGAAATACATCTTTTATTTCTCTTTTTTGTATGTTTTACCAACATACTGGCTTTCTCCATGCCATTAATTCAAAGGAAATCACCACTTATTTGCAAGTACTGCATATTCATTAGCCCACGAAGACAATGCTTGAGGCACTGAAGATGTTTCCACACCTCAGACAGGACCCTTTGCATGCTGTTCTCAACAGAAAGCAACCTTCAGGTTCCCAAGGATGTTGAGCAGAAGCTCAGGATACCCTTTGCCAAAACAGATTGTTACCTGGTGTTTTGCCACAGTCTCACCTGGGTAGCCAGAAAGAGGAACAGGGAACTGGTAAAAGCATTTGGCAGCATTTGTGCTTTTTATAAACCTGAAATGCCAGAAATTCAGATCAGCTGAATCACCCCACAGCTCAGCAGTGACTACATCTGGGGTTTAACACTGCAGTGTCCTGGCTTTCTAGCACTGTTTCTGTTGAAAGCAGGGTTTATTACTGGCTTTCTCAAAACAATTCAGCTGTTTCTTTACTTAGAGTGAATTACTTGTGGATTGGTTTCTCAGCCTCTTCCTTTTTGCTTTGCTAATCAGTGGGACTGGTAAAATAACTTCATGTGCAAGTATTTCCTTACACCTCTCCTCAGAGACTTGGTGCACACCCATGTCAGCAGCATTCATGCAGCATAAAGGATTTTTCTTTAAGGACCAAACTGCAGTGAAATTACCCTTTAATGTGATTTTTCTTCTTGTGAGAAAGGCACAACACACTTCACCCTCTGTAGAGAGAAGGTTTATTTATATATACATATATAAAGAACAACTTTATATAGAACAACTGCTACCTTAAAACATTAAGATCAGTGTTTGCCTTCTGAGGGGTTTTTCTTGTACTTCTAGTAAGCTCTGTTTTTTTAGAACAGAGGAGGAAAGGAGAGCGTGGAGCTGGAAATTCTGTGTGCTCCAAATCACTTACAATATATAGAGAAATAAATACACATTGCCAAGTGGTTTATACAGGATCACTGTAAACAAGATTATTTGTGCCTCCTGTTGTGCTGTTGGTAGGAGGTGTGTTTGTAGATACTAAATTTATCTGCTTTGTGTTCAGGAAAACTTTTGCAATTCTAAGCTCTGTAATATTGACACTTCATCTACCTGCTGTCCCATTATCCTCCCTTTGCCCTATTCTCCTGACATTCTTACGTGCAATGTTTGTTTAGAAATCAAATTTGGCTATATCCTTGGCTTTACAGGTAGAAAGATTTCAGGACAAGCAGAGCAATTCTGTTCTCTTCATTGACTTCACCTTATATTTGTTCCTCTGAAAGTCTTTCTCAGTTACTGTCCCAAGAGCATCCTCACGTGCATTCCCACAGAGCTGGGCACTCCCCTGAACTAGGGATAACTGATTTTGAGGATGACCATGAGGTTACCTTCCCAACAAGAATGCTCAGCCTCTCTAAAAGAAACATGTGTGGTTATTACATGGGGACAAGGTGCTTCAACCAGCTTTAGTCTTGGAATTGGGAATTACTCTGCAGGTGCTGCTTACGACGTGAGATCAGATGTACCAGGGCACAGACCTTCAGCGTACGACAAGGTCTCTTCACCTCAAAACACAGGAATGTGACACTTGACCTTCACCATCTTCCTTCCTACTCTTTCTGTAAGTCAAAGCTAAGGTTTCAATTCTGAGTTTGAGCTTTTGGGCTTTTTTTGGACTAGCTGTTTTGAGCTGTTCCAGCTGACCATAACCTGAACACTGTTCATAACCCTTTCCACATGTGGAAATCACAGTTTAATTGAATAGTCTCATTCCTCCCTCCCATGGGGGTTCTGGGATGAAATGTAGCATTGGCTGAATCTGCTCTTGATTTCTAAAATATCCCAACAACCTGGCTTTGTTTGCTGAGGTTTGTGATCGCTGAGGAAATAATCAAGAGGTGTGGGACAGACAGGGAGTCTGTCCCTAAGGAACCAGGCACAAACAGTCCCATAGTTCTCCAATGTGCGACTTCTTGGCTATCACTCTGATCTGTGCTCTGTGTGTTGCTGGAGAAGGTACAGAGATGCCAAAGGAAGAACAGTGTGAATGCAGGATTAGGCTTCCAATCCCGAAGTGGAAGAAACCTAATTTTAAAAACATTATCAGAAAACAAAAGAAGCCTGCAATAATTTACCCTAGGAATTACAGAAACGTTCACCAGCATGAAACATTATCACAGAATCTTGCTCTTCTCTGGTTACACTAACAATTATATTGGGTTTTTTTAAAATACTGGTTTTCTATGTCCTCAACATCAGGAGCTGCAAAGTGACAAGGGCAGTAGTTGTGTCTTGCAGTGAGCCAAGCTCTACCAACACCCACCATGACTGGCTTACAGAAATATTACAATTAAGCAGTAAGGTGGATGTTTGGCAAAGACAAAACATCCAATTTGAGGTATATTTCAAACCAACAAAGATCACAACAATTGTTTTAATATTCCTGGGCACACTGGATTTATTAGTCAGATCCCAGCACCACCATGGCAAGAGTTGTACTCACATTCCCAGGAAGTTAAATAAACAAATATGGGTAGAAAAAACCTCAACTCCTAAAATTGAAAAAGGTGTTTTGAATTTCTCTTACTATGATATCTAAAAAACATAGTAAAAGTGTATGTAGTTTTGCTCTGCATCAAAATTTCTTAACATTCTACTGGTGACACATCAACACTTGTGCCAAAAGGAATTCCCTCTTTATTCTGAGCATAATTAAGAGGTGGTATATTGGGAAGAAAACAGGGCAGAACTAGTTGATTTACTCAATAAAGAGAGAGCTGGGAGGATGAAAAGCATTAGTTAAGGAGAACAGTGAGAAAGCATTACAAGGAGTCAGTTCTAGGAATTAAAAAACCCTAATACACACCCCACAAGCTGTTCTGGGAGGCTTAGTCTTTGCCTGGAACACTCAGGTCACTTCTGTGACTTTCTAGCAGATAAAAGTGAATAGACAGGCTTTCCTAAACTGAATGTGTCATGCCATTAACCTTTCAGACCACTTCAATTACATAATGGGGCAGTACTCACTTGTGGGGCTTTCAGCTGAGGTAAACTTGCAGAGGTTATTGTGCATTCCATATACCACAAATGAAAAACCAAACACAATTGCTTCTGCAAACTTGTCCAGAAAATGCTAAATGCACACTTTGCTTTTTTTTTTTGCATCTTCTTTAGGGTGTAGATAAGATGAGGTGTCTCTGGTTGATAGAGCCAAGAATGTTGCCCCTGTACATTATGTACACTGCTCACACCTCAAGGAGTTGCTGTGGGCGACCCACAGTACGAAATAAATGTACAGAACACAGAAAGACAGAATATTTTAAGTTTTAATCCAACAAATGAACAGGGTCTTGACACAGTAAAATGCCATTATATCGCTAATGCTGTAGAATTGTACATTAAAAACAATTATTGTCTACAGATGTAAAAATAGCAAGTTTTATGATACAGTAAAACACGGTATAGAAACCATTTAAAATTGAGTAGAAACCTCTTAAACAATTGAGGCATTAATCTAAGTGTTTCTCCAAAGGTATTAAATAAACCACAGTTAATACTGACTCTAAACATCCTCCCACCTTCCCCCTCCCAATTAAACTGATTAGAAAAATAGTAGTCTCAATTACTACATTTTCCATTCTTTCAGAACCATTTAGATTCTCCACTTTCTTCAGGTACAGTAGAACAGCTCTTCAGAATACAGTACTACCCCAAAGTAATTTATTTCCCAACGTTATAGAGTTTTAGAAGTAAGTATTTCAGATTAATTTTGAAGGCTTAGAAGAGGTCCAGGAAGTCTGCGGGGGGGGGGGCAATTAAATTTGGAAGGCAAATTATTTATACAACCATTAGTGTACTGTAATTACAACATAAAACTTGCAACATGGCCGATGGATGCTTTTAACAAAAGCTCCAAATGAAAGAAAGGGGAAAAAAAAAACCCAAACCAGATTACAAAATAAATAATCTAAAGTTCTTCATGGTAGAAACGTTCATCATGAAGCTGCCTACCATAATCTGTTGCTTCACTGTTGAGAAACAAATCCTGGTTCTTAAGAACTTCTGCTTCAGAAAGTTTTTTATCATCATTCAAATCCATCTCTTCAATGAGGTGAAGAGCCTGTAAAAGAAGTGGAACACCACATGCCTCAAGTTAAAACAATTCTGGTTTTTGCTTATTTGTATATTATCAAAGGAGGGAAGTTCAGCAGTAAAACAAAGAACCCACTGCAGAATATCTGAGTTGCAGCTCATTCACCGGTGGTACACAGTTCAGAGCTAACAGGCTGTGCAGCAGCTCTGCTGCACCCATTACTTCTGAGCAACAGGAGTCCTGGTATTCCATGGGCTTTGTTTTCATTTGCTGAACATCTACAAACACAGCAATTTAGAGAATCCTTCTGTTCCCACTTTTTCTGATTGGTTTGGTTCAGTGTAACTGAGCCAAAAATAACGGGACTAACGTCAACTGAGCAGATTTTAAAAGCGCTCTGGATGGCAGAAGCTGAAGGATTAATATGACAAACATCTCGGTAAACACATGTCAATTCCTGAAAATGAAATATATTTTTTTCTATTCTTATGTTATTTAGCTACCAGGTTTCTCCAGTCGTTTTGAAATGTCAAAAAGAAATGGTGATGTTCAGCTTTCAAACAGCAGTTTATGACTGAAGTCAATGCTACCTTCTCTTTAAGACAGGTGACTTTGCCAAGCCTTTATATTAACCAAAGAAAAAACCCAGCAGGTTAGAGAAACAAATATAACAAATTCTTTCTTGCAGAACTGAGCTACCACTACAGCACAGCCTTGCTGTAAGCTAAAATCTGAATCAATAGCTAAGAAGAGCTAAAAAAACCCAGACCAAGCAAACCAAAACACGTATGAATAGACACAGAATTCATGTCAGAACAGGGCTGTTTCTAAGAATCAACCACCCTCAAGGGTCAGATTTTAAAAGAAGGCTGTGCAGAGGCTCACAGAGCCCAATTTACAAAAATACTGCTCAAGCAACTGAACAGCTTCCAGCAAGGCCAGACACACAAGCAGCCGACGCTGCTGCTGCCACGGGGCTTTGTCTGTCAGCAGGAGCTGAGACAAGCAGAGCTGGG
Source organism: Platyrinchus mystaceus (assembly GCA_035041135.1). Lineage (NCBI taxonomy): Eukaryota > Metazoa > Chordata > Aves > Passeriformes > Tyrannidae > Platyrinchus > Platyrinchus mystaceus. Next base: position 20,230,041 of record JAWWLV010000018.1, on the reverse strand, counting down.
AGCTCAGAAATGACATCAAGCAGCTCCTCTCTTTCCCAGGAACCATGGAACCTTGGGAAGACCTGTTGTTCCTGCCATTCTGAACACCAAAATCCCCCAGCATAAAGGAAAGACATGGAAAATTTAGATAAAAAGGTACTAGTGGAAAGGCAGAAACCCTCTCTACTGCAGCCAGGGACTGTAAACTGCTACAAAAAAATAAAGACAGGTAAAATGAGAAGCCACTTAAAAGCTATCCTAGTGTTCTACCACTGATTAAACCATTTTAATTATCATCATCAAAGTTTGCTTTACACCATCTTGAATCACAGAGTACTTCCATTTTCTCGTACTTAAGTTTTCAGTTTTACAAATTATGGTGATTTATCCAGTTAGAAGAATCACAATCAGTTTCTCTTTTTCAAAATTATGAAGCATCTTTTGGTAGTGCATCTCATTAGATTTACCTACAATAACTAAAAAATTACTTATTAAAATGCTGTACCCTTGAGTCAAAGCAGATAAGCTATTTAAACATGTAGAAAAGCACTTTGTTAATTCACAAACACTCACAAAATTAGTAGGAACTTCACATTTGCCTAATGCAGGTAAAGGACACCTGTACTCCTTGTCAAAGTGAAAAGAGGTTAAAGATATATGCAACGATCTACTGACATTCATTTTCAGTAACTAAGACATGTTAAAGCTGAATGCTTCTACCATTTTGTTGTGATACCTTCACAATTCTCCTGCAGCAGTTAAAACCTAAAGAGCAGCCAAAACACCCACCTCCTCTTGTGCAATACCCTGATTATTGGGTACTATCCAGGACAGCAGCTCTTGAGGGTTGAGTTTTCCATCATGATCCTTGTCATAGTCATTCACAAAACGATCCTTCTCAACAAGTATCCATTCTGGATCTTCCCTTGCAGCTGGTAAGACACAGTTGTCAAGTTTAAAGCCATTCTTCACCTTAAAACAGATGTTTTCACCTTTACTCCTAAGCAAATTCACCTAATCTCGTAAAACATAACATAAAAGTGATAGCACTAAGCAAAGACAAACCTTAATGGGCAGAGGAGAGTAGGGAAAGCAATTTCATTTACCGCTGGTGTTTATTTATTTGCACACTTGTTTTGTGCTTACCCTATGCACTGGCATTGCACAGCCTACCCAGCACTCCTAAATTTGTCTCTAGCTCTTCAAGAAGTTTAGAAGCAATTCATCAAACTGAGAAATATTGCAGACAAGCACAAAGAGAGATTAAGACTTTCTAAACCTTAATAATGAAGTCTCTCCTTCCTTTCTAACATTTAGCTCTGCAAGTAGATAATCCCTTAATGTCACAATTCACCATACACTGTTGCCCAAAACCACAAGATAATTACAAAATCAGAGTCACCACGTAGTCTAGTTAGTCATTTTAAAGTGTGCTGGAGGAACACTACCTACAGAAGAGATGGCCTTTTGGAGGAAAGCTGAAGTAGCTTGTACTGATTCTGAATTCTTCTGAACGAGTTATAATTCAAAGCTGTTATCTTCTCTATTACTGCAACAATTTCACTGCTTTCCAACAACTTTTTATAGACTGGCTTGGAAAAACTTTCTTTCAAGTCAGAGCAGGAAAAAGATAAAGAACCCTGTAGTTGCATCAGAGATCTACTGTTTTTACTGGCTCTGGCAAACAAATATGGTCATAAAGGTGAAATTACAGGTGGCTGTTTGGAGTGAAGAAAAAGAGACTATTCCCCTGTGTCCCCATATCCTCCTGTGGCTTAAACAGTTTTTCTCAGCTCTGATACCATTCAAAATTAGCACTCCTTAGGGCCAAGCAGACTTTCCACATAACTGAAGTTAAAGGGCTTTTTGGAACTGGAGGAGTTAGTTATTTGTCATAACTTGTAGCGAATCAAATACAGGGTGAAAAATATTTATTGATAAATGCTGAGTAACACCAGAAAAGTGCTTTTTTTCTTGTTAAAGAAAGAATAGGTCAAGTTTAAGAAAGGGCAAGGGTGGGGAAAAAAAAACCAAAACGTAACAAACCAGAAATATCAGGCAAATATCAGGTTCCTGATATCTGGTACAGAACCAACTCCTTCTCTTGTAACACACGAGGCTCACCCTTCCAAAGCCAGGCTGAGAGCTGCCTGCTTAAGCTGATCAAGACCAGGGAAGTTTGACCTTCCATCCCTGCTGGCTGGGTTTGCAGAGCTGTTCAGTGAGTTATACTGAACCTTATTTCAGCTGCCTCCCTTCTGATCAGCAAAACATTTCAGTCTTTAGGAAAACAAGAACCAACTCGCACGGAAACAGTGGAGTGGGCTACACACAAAGTACTGCCAAATATACATGGGGCAGACTGAAATAATGAGCTCAGTTCCAGGAAACAGAATTATACTAAGACAGTAAAATGTTAGTATGAATCCATAGGTATGAAAATCTGAAGATAAAGGTGCACCCCATTCAAAAGCTTTTGTTAGTTCCCACTTTCATGGCCCCTCCCTTTTTTCCTTACTTGGGTCTCTTCTGTAATCACCAAGGAATTCATCCAGGCTAACAAATCCATCACCATCTTTATCATGTTCTTCTAAAGCCTCCTGAATGACAAAGTCCTTTTGTGTACATACAAAGAGCAAAATTAGCAACTCATAATCAAGAGAAACAGCACTGAATCATTTTAGAGCAATAAGGAATTCTTTAAAGGAAAGACTCCCTCATTTCTAACCTCCTTTTCTGTTTTATGCAGACTGGAGTAGTAATTGCTTCCTGGATAATAAAACAGATCCGTTCTTAAGAGTCTAGAATGTCAGATTCTATGAAAACCAAATCTGAAAGGTGTTCATAGAGCTGGAATCCTTCAACATAATTCAAAACTCCAAAAGCAGCTGAGAAATATAAATATGCACAAAGCTCTATCATCTCATTTTCACTTTTCTTTTTTCATGTGATGGATTCACTAATTTGCATTTTTGCAACTTAATTCAGTTGTTATAAACTGGTTTGTCTTTTGTCCTGTGTTTCCCAGTGAAGCCAGTGAGCCCATTCCTGTATTTCTGCCTTCCCTTGTTTGTCTATAACTCTGTGTTGTGTACACACAAACAAAGGCTGCTTGCAGATCCCTCCTCCTGGAAGCTGGCTCTGGCACCAGAGAGCTAAAACTGAGAGCTAAAATCTCACTGATGTATTTCCACCCTAAGAGAGTTGAGAGATGGCTATGTCAGTCCAATTCCAAAAGTTCAGGATAGCTGTGAAACAGCTTCCAAGAAGATTTCAAAGAGCAGTGATCTCCTGCTCCAGCTACCAACCCCCAGCACTGGATCCTCAACCCATTACCCGATCTTCGATTTGGGCTGTACAAGCAATATCCATAACTGTTCCACAGCCCACTTCCTGTGGTACTGGGCCAGGGCATGCACCAAAAAGTGTTGCATCTGCACACCCAGGCTGGCACAGACACTCCCAGGATCTCACCGTCATGTACTCCACTTCCTCAGGATGCTCAAAAGCAACGTATTCGTCCACATTGAGAGCAGGAACATCATCTCTATTGGCTTTTTCAAAACGCTTTTTCTCCTTTAAATGAAGCTTAGAAAATAGATTTAGTTAGAGCCCTTCGTGAAAAGGAAAAACAACATTATAGCAGTTGGCTGCAAGCTCATTAGAATATTAATTGTTTCACGTTACCTTCTCATATTATACCAATGTTATACTTTCACTAGAAAGAGCTAATTGAGAGCGATGAGAACAACACTTTTAATTGAGGTTTTATTCTAAGAATTGCATAAAACCGTGGGGTTTTTTTCAATTTAAGGAGCCATTTAAAACATGCTCTTAGCCGAGGCTTCAGAAACACAAATGGGACATAATGAAAAGACCAAGAATTCTTATTTCCACACATGCATCCTCTTCTAAAAGTCCCCAATTCCCAAACTAACCAAGTGGAGCACAATGTTTATAATTAATGCCAGCCACTGCAAATTCCAAAATTTACATTTTAAGGACATTTAACCTTCTGGATCTATATCTTACTTATATCAAGGGCTGTCTGTAGTTCATAGAAGGTCTTGAAATATCACATGTGTAAATGTCTTTTCTGAAGCCATTTTAAAGGCTGAAGGATTTGCCAGATTCCTTTATTACAAGACTGCTGGTCATGACACCTGAGAATTTCAAAGGAAAGTCACTTCTCTAACCTGTTTTAAATACATATATTAGCATGTCTTTAAAAAAGAAGTAATATTCACAATAAGCAGGCCAGTTTTTTTTCCTGAACGTTTGTACTTCCTATTTCTGTATTCCAAATTTGAAAAAAATTCCTATTTTTTTCTTGTTTCATTGTATACAGTCTCTTTAGACAAAACACAGACCCCCACCATTAAAAACTGATCTCTGCTCAAACTGCACCTGACATGAACTATAAACACCTTGGAATCCCATCATTAAGTGTGTTGTGCCATCAGTGTGACTCTGATCTGGGTAAGGGAGCAGCCAGAAAATTACAGATCCTAAATTCTTTAAAAATAACCATCTGAAATTGCACTTCTCATTTATATCCTATCTACTGACACTTCTCTCAAAATTAGCCTGAGTAACAACAGAGAGTTAACATGTAACAAATGAAGGATAAGATCTTAAATATTCTTCAAAATAGTTAAATGTCCTCTTAGAGCAAAGCTGACCTTAGCTGAGGGTTTAACTAGGAAGGCAGTTCAGAAGGACTGGCCACAGAAAGTACTGGACTGCAACATAAACTTGTCCTACAGAGGGACAGTCTGGTTTTCCAGTGTTTTTTGGGAAGCGATGAACAAGGCCGCCACCTTCTGGTAAACTGCTGTGGTTACTCGGTGTCAATTCTAAATTGACACCGTGTCTTACTCTTCCATTTTGATCAGAGCAGGGCCAGTAATTTCCAAATGTAAGGAGAATGCTGAGAATGGCTGACCCATGACACTTGTACAGTGCTGCTCATTTTACAGCCCATGTTGAAAAAGGACAACCCAGCAGGCAGTCAAGTTACACCATAACTAAGCAACCAGTTCTAACTCAGCTTATGTATCTACAGCTCTGTTTAGATCTGCGATGGCAATATCTCAAACATGGGATCAGTATTTTGATTGGCAGTTCCACTGAAAGTCTTGTTTTATTTAAAAGCTGTGGAATTATTCAGTTAAATTAAGCTTTACAGTTTGTTTCCTCAGTGTGTAAAATCTCTCCACAATCTTAGTTTCACTTCTGTCAACATCCTATAATCTACCACTACTTTATTAACAGCATAAAAAGCAATCCTCACGAAAAAAAACAGGTCAGGCCAGAATATTCTAAACAGTCACTTATTCTCTTTCTGGGAAACATTTACGTGTACTTATAAATGTGTAACTTGAAAGGAAAGTGTTGCTATGTGGTGGTGAACCTTTCCTCCCCTGCCTCTTGCCTCTCTCCTTTCCCCTTTTACGCATCTGCTTTCGTAGATGAGACTAACTCATAACTTCTGTGTTCAGACATCCATTTCTAGCTACAGGAGTTTCATTTTTATGGCTAAAACTGTCTGAATTGCTGTTGCTTTCTCTGTGGGTCTCTAATGGACAGGCAATGTTACAGCAGGCAATACTGATAACCCACACTCAATACTTGAGCAGCAAGCGAAAAAGTGGCTAGAACAGTGCAGTAAAGGGTTAAAGACCCTCCTCCTCCAGCAGCAGTGGTCCTGGCCCCTGCTGAAGGCAGGACACCCTCAGGCTACAGACCCAATGCACTGGATTGCAACCTTGTTTTAAAGCAATGGCTGGAGACTGGGCTCTGTCACAAGGACTGCTGATAGACTCGCGCTCCACTCAGCCAGCAAAATACACTTGGGGGGTACCATTTCATTGTGTCTTTATTTTGTTGGTAGCAGCTTTAACACCCCATTACTTTCCTTTAATTACTCCCCCGTCTCAGATAGCAGAAAGTGTCAAAACATATGCCAGCTGCTCCACTTCCTCTACCCATCTTGTTCCGTCACCATAAACAAAAATTGCCAACAGTTACAGAAACTGATGCTGAAACATTTTACCTGGCGAAATGATTCTTCTTCTTGATCCTCCAGGACAGTGTTCTCATCAAAATCAATTACACGATCATACATCTGCAAATTATACTCCTTCCAAGACACCAATCCATCACCATCTTTGTCATAGTCACTGAAATGTTGCTTTGCTTCTTGGGTAACATAATGCTTAAAAGACTGCTGTATCCAGGAGCTCAACTCCTCTGTGGAAAGCATTAAAAATATAATAAAATAAAGCAAAGCAGAGTAATCTGCACCACGAAAGCTGTAAAGATAACACAGATCTATTCCATCTGGAATGCACTTTGCAGGTGGGATGTAAGCACGTAGACAAGAGGTTAGTTAAAGTAAACCAATCTGTTTCCTCCATGCCAAGGCTTTTTCCAAGTTAACTGAATGAGGAAACAGATGACAGCAGCAGACTTCTGGTTCTTTATTGTAATGATTATTTGGCCGCGTCTGGAGAAAATCAGCACTATGGCATCCTTTTTTTCCCTTTTCTTTGTGAAAATGATGCTGAATATGGTTTAGACAGACAGCTCTAAATGTAATTTGGTACCCCAAGAAACCATTGTTCTCATCACTTTGGGGTTTCTTCTGAAAAATCCACAAACTGAAATAAAACTCAGTTTACTGCCATTGCCTTCATTACCCAAAATAAAATATTAACAGCTATTTTCCCTTTACCTGGGGCTGAAATCAAGCCTGACGTAGTTTGGAAACGCTTTTAAGCTGCTTGTTTTTAAAGAAATGTGGCTAAAAGAAATAAAACTTAATATACCAATGAATTGACACAAACACATTAAAGTTACTTCATTTAAAGAAGATTGGGAGAACATATTCTCTCAGTATCTCTCAGTTATTTTCAAGTGCCCGGAAGGGAAAGATATCTTACTCAGCATTGCAAAAATTATGTATCTAAATCAACTCTGAAGATTCATGACTAATAAAAAAAATCCTATAAAAATTACTACTCTGATGCAGAAAAATCTTACAGCATTTTAAAAATACTAAAGTATCTTATTCTGTCATTCTTGGCAGAAGCATCAATACAACTTCACTAGATTTAAATCTCTTTGAAAAGCAGCAAGAGATTTTTAAAAATACATTTTAAATACTCTACTTGTATCAGCAGAGGAACCAGGTTCATAACAGATCCTGTGAGTTGACTGAACATGCAGAGGTGTGTGGGCACCAAGGCTTGTGCACAAACCAGCACTGCCTTACAAGGAACTGCAACATCATTTCTCAAAGATGGGCAACATGTAATTTATGGTTTATTTCCCAGCATTTAAGGCATCAGGCACAGCCATCTGAACACATCATGTTCAGTGCCATTAATCAGAAATACTTATTGCTCCAACATTAGAGAAGGAGTATTAATATATTCCATCTTCTCTCACTTTCAGACTCCAAATGGAGGCACCGCTAATATGGAAAAAGTTCTTGAGAAGAATTCTGCAGTACTGAGGAACAACTGAGCTGAAAAAAAATCAGTACCATGAGTTTCTTAGTTTTAAAACACATTCCACTGTGAGTCTTCCTTTGGGAAGTGAGAGGAATTCAAGTCTTCATTAGACTGAGAACCAGATGCAATATATGGCATAAGGATGGAGTATGGGTGGAACTCCCACACTTTAAATAGACTTTTCCCCTACAGCCTTGATGTTGTGAGCTGCCTGTTCTATATCACAGGGATTAGCCATCCCACCAAAGCTACACTGTCTCAGCTCTACACAGTCCATGCAGGAACACCGAAATAAGGATGCAGGTCATTAAATTCAGCATATAAAATGAAAGACATTCAAGAGAGATGGTTGATCTTGTCTTTAAAACCATATTTTGTCCTCTCACCTGAAAAGCTTCCCACATGTTTAGTGTAATTTTAATGAAATATTACTGCTGTGGTGTTTGAACAAGGATTCTGCTTGCTTTGTGTCTGCACATGAGACTTGATTTGTGGTCAAAATCAGAGCAAACTAACAAAAATTAGTTTTACAATTAAGAGTGTCGTGATGATGTACTGAAAGGAAGGGCCTGAGTTTACCATGGAGTTCATAAGTTTGACTGATAAAAACCAGTCTGGGAAGAGCCATTTGTTACTGTATTGTAATGAACTATGATCTCTCAATGTCACTTTGTGGCACTAGGTACTGAAGCACATCTGTGTGGTATTATGGCTGCAGTATTTTCTTTGCATCTTAAACTTGCTCTGAGTGGCACAAACAGGATTACAAACACAGAAATCCACTTAATTCCAAGTAGCTTCAGATGTGCAAGGAGCAGGTACAAGTGCAAAGGTGATAACTTCAACTTGATACTGCTCTTACCCACACTAACTCTTGCTGGCCCCAGTTCTTCCATCACAGAATCAAGCATGGGTCAGGTTGGCAGGGACCACTGTGGCTCATCTGGTCCAACCCACATGCTCAAGCAGGGTCGTCCCAGAGCGCATGGCACAGGATTGCGTCCAGAGGGTTCTGGCATATCTCCAGTGGGGGAGACTCCACACCCTCTCTGGGCAACCTGTTCCAGTGCTCGGTCACTGCACAGGAAAGAAATTCCTCCTCGTCTACAGGTGAAACTTCCTGGGCATCAGTTTCTGCCCGTTCCTCTTGTCCTAGGGGTTGGCACCCCCGAGCAGAGCCTGGTCCATCTTGACACTCCCCCTTTAGGTATTCATACACATTAGTGAGGCCCCCTCTCAGTCGTGTTCTCGAGTCAAACAGAAACCTGAGAGACTGAGATACGCTCTGTACGATCCCGTCGGTGTTTCTACCGCGCTGTGCAAGGGGCCGTGCTGTTCTGCACGGGGATTCTCCCCAGCACGGGAGCCGCGGGCCGTGCCGCGGGTGCAGCGCGCCTTTCCCCCCGGCCCCGCCGTTACCCTCGCTGAGCAGCCCGTCCGCGTCCGCGTCGATCCTCCTCACGATGTTCCTCAGCCGCCGCTGCTGCTCCTCGGGGCTGAGCCGCGCGTACTCCTCCGCCTCCTCCTGCGGCACAACAGCGCGCTGGGTCAGCGGCCCTGCCCGGCCCGGGGAGCGCCCGCCCCGCGGCCCCGCCGGAGCCCGCCCGCCCCCGGCCCACCTGCCCTCCGAGCAGCGCCTCCCGGTCGTACTCGGCGCGGTGCTGCTCGTTCGCCGCGCCCGGGGCCACCGCCAGGGCCAGGGCCAGGCCCAGCGCCAGCAGCAGCGGCCGCATCGCGCCGCCCGCCCAGAGCGACCCGCGGAGAGGGGCGGGGAGAGGGGCCGGGGG
>JAWWLV010000018.1:20199682-20217354 GCA_035041135.1 Platyrinchus mystaceus | reverse complement strand
TACATACACCCCAGGTATCGCACACAATTGTTTACAGTTTACCCAGCTCCCAGTGGTAGGGAAGGGCGGGTTGCTGAGGGAGTGACCACTGTTGGCTCAGTGGTGCTGTCAGGTTGACAGCAGCTGAACATGAGCCCAGGTGGGCAAGAAGGCCAAGGGCTTCCTGGCCTGTATCAGAAACAGGGTGACCAGCAGGACCAGGGCAGCAATAGTGCCTCTGTGCTGGGCACTGGTGAGGCCACATTTTGAATCCTGAGTTCAGTTCTGAGCCCCTCATGATATGAAGGACATTTTAACAGGTCCAGAGCAAGGCACTGGAGCTGTGGAAGGGTATGGAGCACAAGGGAGGCTCGGGTTGGACGTTAGGAGGAATTTCTTCATAGAAACGGTGATTAGACATTGGAATGGGCTGCCCAGGGAGGTGGTGGAGTCACTGTCCCTGAAGGTGCTGCAGGAAAGACTGGACGTGGGACTCAGTGCCATGGTCTGATTGACAAGGCGGTGTTCAGTCATACGTTCGACTGGGTGACCTCAGAAGTCTCTTCCAACCTAACTGACTCTGTGTTTCTGTGACGGCCCCTCAGGGCTGTCTCAGGGGCTGAAGACGGGCCCGGCACACGAACGGCTCCGCTGCGGCGCTCAGGGCGACGCGTGGGGATCGCCCCGCTGGCGGAGCGGCGCATGCGCGGGGCCGGCCGGGCGGGGCCGGCGCGGGGGGCGGGCGCTGTCGGCGGGGCGATGACGTCATCGCGGCGGGGCGCGCGCGGGCGGGACGGCGCGGCGCGGCGGAGAGCGTGAGTGACCGGCGCGCGGGGGGCGCGCGGGGCAAGATGGCGGCGGGCTGGGCCCCCTCCCCTTGGCTCTTCACAGCGCAGCCCCCGGCGGGCCGCGCCGGGACACGGCCCTGCCAGCCGGGACACGGCCCTGCCAGCCGGGACACGGCCCTGCCAGCCGGGACACGGACTGCCCGCTTGCTACGGGCGACCGGGAGCCGCGGGGGTGGGTCAGACCGTGCCGTGAGGGCTAGCACAGCGAGGCCGCCGGGGAACGGGACGGCCCCTCCGAGCCAGCCCCGCTGGCTGTGGGGAAACTCGGACCTGCTCAGGGTCGGGGGACCTCGGTGCGTGTGAACTCGGCGGTCGTCGGAGCTGCGCAGGCCCAACCGTGCTCTGTATGCGTACGGAAGGGAGAGTCACACGTGGAGGCAATTCGCTGTCAGCTCTTAAAAACTGTCACATGGTGTATGAGTATTCGAATTATAAAAACCACTAACGCCGTCCAGAGCATAAACCAGTGGTTTTCCTTAGCTGTCAGCGAAAATCACGGCTGCAGGAGGTCTCGCCGAGTAGTCGGGGATAGGGACTGTCTGCTCTGCACACTTCTCTAAACACAATTTCTTGTTTCTTCTTTATTTCCAAATGCACTGCAGTACTGGGAAAACACATGGGCCTTCAGGTTCTTTCCTCAGATGTACATGTCAGTTTAAGGAGCTTTTATTGCACCTTGAATATAATCAAGGCAGTTTGGTGTACAAAAGCACAGCTTTCTAAGATACCTCAGTGTTTGAAGATTCGTGCTGGGCCTGCCCTGATGCCTCAAGTGATGCTGAAGTACAATCTTTGTTTTCAAAATCGCTGCTTCCTTCATTCAGGTGCAGAACATTTCAGGTTTTATGGGTTCAGTAGGTTGTCTTAAGGCATATAAACAACTTTCCTGCTTGTTGATGCAGGTTTGGCTATTTACTTTTGGAAAATTTGGCCATTTATGAGAACCACAAGATGTAACATCAGAACAAGTGAACTGCCCACTTAAAGCAGTGTCATTAATGATAAAGGCCAACAAAATCTGACTTTGGAACTGATTAAAGGTTAATCTTGTTCTCTTACCTAATTTCTGATAACGTAAAAGTGTTTTTCACTTCTAGTTAGCACATGGTTCTCCAGAAGAGTAAGAGTAGGGTGTTCATACTCTAATCAGCAGCTGTCCAGAATTTATCAACCTTGGAGCCAAGGGTTTAATTTTATTTCAGAATTGTTAACACTGCTTTGGAAATGTTTAATAAACCTGTAAATATTTAGTCTTGTGCACTTCTGCACTTGTGGCAATGGTTCTGTATTCACAGCTGGATAAAAGTATTCACTTCCTCAGAGCTGACTTGTACAGGAACCATCACATCTTATAGATAAATGAGAACACAAGTTTTCCATTTTGTTTTGCTTCACCACTAATTATCTGATACTGATTGTTAATTTGTCTCTGATTGGCTTTTTCTTTTTGAACTTTTTCTTTTTTTCCCAGTCCTCTGCTACAGGAAAGATTGTTCTCCTTGCTTCACTTCAGAGCAGTCCATGCAAAGATTTGTTTTAACATTTTAATATTCTTTGTACTGTTTACTGTCTTACTACACATATATTTACATTTTTCTGCAGGGTCATTCTCTTTTTGTTTTCTTCCTGGGCCTTTGGCTACTTTTAATAAGCAGCAGTGCAAACTCTTTACAGATAAAACTACTATCTTCTGAAAGTCTTACCATATTGATCTGATGTCCATGACATCACTAAATGCTGCCAACAAGCTAAAAGTAATTTTAGAAGTGGTTGAAGTGAAAATAATTGATTGCATTTATTTTGACACAGGTATGAAAACTCAATGGGGTCATCCAAAAATGTACTAAGTGAGCCTGTTGATGCAGAGGAAGGCTATAACATGATGGTAAGATGTTCAGCTACTATAGCAGTATATGGTACAGTATATTTTCTGCAGCAAGAAAACCTAATTTTTTGTGTTGGGATTCATTGGTAAATCGGTTCATTTTTCCCTTCTGTGAAAGTATTGATTCTGGAAGCTGAATAAATAATAAATTTTATTCATTAGTATCATAAAGGGAAACCTTCAAAAAAGGAATTTTGCTGCAGAATAAATATGAGTATTTCTTCTGTTTTTTCATAGTTTCCAGTTGTGTTGGTATATGGGGGTTTTGGCACTTATTTGTTTCAGCCAATTCCCATTTTATACTGCTTTAGCCAACCTGTGTAAGGCCCTGATGTTTGGTTCCACTAACAGAGCATTCTTTGAAGAAGCTGAGGTCAGACCTGAAGTCATTTTCTTCAAGAATGCAGTGGGTGAAATTGGTAGTTTTGTTTACATCAATATATTTATATGCATAAACACCATTAAAGGAAGAAGCCTCATAAAAGATCCTTTAATATTCGTAGCCGTGTAAAAGAAACAGTACAGACTAAATAACAATTTGCTGTTTAAAGCTGAACAGTTTCTGGTCAGTCCTCTGGCTCTGTATCCAGAGCACTTTGAAGGAGGTAACTTCTTTAGGTCGTTCAGTAGCAAAGAGCAGGGATTCAGGTTGAGGAAGCACTCAAACCCCACCTATCAGTATCACATCACCTGTAGAGGGGGGGAATTAAACTTTGCTCTGTTGGTACCAACCATGGCACAACAAAAGGCACTTTGGCACAATTTTCTCCTCTCAGTGGCTGTGCATTGTTAACTGTGATATCAGGGCCTCCCTTAAGGCTTTGGTGGTTTCTTTTGACTGACATTTGAGTTATGGAGATGAGAATTTATACAAAGTACTTTGACATGTCATGATGAGATACTTACACTTTCCTTATAAGCCTTTCTGGCTCATATTTATAAAATAAATAATTTCAAAAGTCAGTATGATGGGGACTGTGCAAAGTTTTACACTCCCATGGGAGTAATGATCTCCAGAAATAAGACTGAAAAATGGTTGTCTTGGTGGCAGCTGTGCAGAAAGGAACCTGGGGATTATAGAGGGTCATATATGCAACAAGAGAAATTCTGCTGATGTACTGGGAAGAGTTGGGTCTGCTCTGACCAGGGGTTGGACTGGGCCTGCAGAGTGCCCTTCCAGGCTTTGTTTTTCTGTGACTGTGTAAGTTGTGATAATTTATGTGTGATATGTCAAAAATTACTATCATTAGCGATGCAAAGGTAATATCATAGTGCAAAAAGTCCCCACACATCATTTTGAGATGATTAAATGGAATTATCACCTGTAAGATATGGACAACCTGTCCTCAGTGTTTAGCATTGAGAAAGTCTTGCCTGAATTATTTGCATGTGCTTTTGGACACTGATATTTGAAAGGCAAAATCAGCTGGGGACAATCTGGAAGAGAAAACCCTGAGTGCTCAGATTCAGAAAACTTGAAATCCGAGATCTGGAAAACATGAGTAAAAAGACCAAAGGAGTAGGGATGGTAAGCCTGGAAGATAGGAAGACCAATGAAGGATGAAATGGAACATAACAGCATAAAAAGTAGGGAAGAAGAATTGAAATGGTTTCCAAGTCCCCTGTGTAAGTCAAGAATAAGTGGGCTTGTGCTGTAGGAGAGCCACAGTCAAATCTTATATGGATTGTGTTGAGTGAACGTTGTCTGCTGGTGGAGATTTGGAAGAAAAATAGATGCAATAGATGAGTAAAGATTTATTTGTGTACTCATTTCCTTTTTGGTAGTTGTGGATGCCATAGATTAGCTTTACTTCCAGCTAAGGTGTGTGTTTGGATCTTTCTTGAAGATTTGAGAATAAATGAATGTAAAATGCTGTCTGAAAATTCTTCTTTTGGTTTAAATACACATTTCAGAGGAGATCAAGTTAAAACTGAGTAAGCTTTCTCAAGTATTTCCATTGGGAGTTTATACAGTAGTTTAAAGGGATTTAAAATAGTTTTGTGACATTTGTGGATATTTAACTCTTAGATCAATGATGGCAAGTGCATTGTTAAGCATCAGGGGATTAAAAACCCAAACCAAGTTGTCACTTGGTAAAAATTCCTAGTGAGAAGAGGCAATTAGTTGTGTAGAATAAGGACAGATAAGAGCCAGTTTTGTGCAGATCCTTGGTTTTTTTACATGCTTTGTTTGGCTTTCTTTGGGCTAAAGTGCGTAATATTGCATTAGATTTTCCCAAATTTCATTGGTAGCAGTGGTATTTTGTCACTGCTCTTGCTGTGCTCCCTGTGGTGTCTGTGGAGCACTAGGTGGCACACTGTGACTTCGAAACAGGCAGCTGAGGACAAGTTAAAATCTTACATGAGCAGTGAGGTAAAAGCGGTTTCTCATTTGTGTTGCATTTCCTACGACCTTCATAACTTCTGGCCACTCGTCTGCTGTATTTATTTCTGCTGTAATTTTACTGTATTTTCTTTCTAAAGATGTAAAAGTGGCTGCAGGCCTGAGCTCTGTGATGGTAAGAATGAAAAGAGGAAAACTGTACCTCTTGATTACTCTTACAGAAAAACCTGTCTAGTCGTGCCTAAAATAATATTTAGGTTTATGTAAGTTCTTTGTGGTTAAATTTGCCAGTGTTTGAAGCTGACTTGGTCTTTTGTGCTATTAGGGTACATAAGTTTATTATTACAGTTTATAGTTTGGTTTTGTTGGAAATTATTTTCTGAGGAATAATGTCATACGCTGTAGAAGAGGCAGGATTTTATCTGATTGATATCTGACAGTTGATACAAATACTTCTTACTGGGTTTGGTTTCAAATGTCTTGCGATGGTATATTTTCCAAGTGCAAAGAGATGTTTATTAGGTAAGTGAAATTCATCCTCAGTGTCTCTCATTCGATCTTTGAAGAGTTGCAGCTTTGTAGTAACAGCCCATCACAGTTGCCAGGAAATACCTTCTAGGTTCTTGTCTTCTCAGTGAAGGAGAGGTGGGGTTTTATACGTGGTTCAGATGGTTCCCAAGAATCTTGTGCCTTTCTCCAGGCTCTCACCAGTCAGCTCACACGAGTATTTTGGTCTTAGGCAGCTTTTATCTTGAATAATTAGTTCTAATTAACACAAGGTAATTAAAGAGTTTGTGAAGCCTACTGTGATTCTCTGACAGCATTGGTAATCAATTAAATGAAGGTGGTGTGGTCTAGACATACCACTGTGGGCTGGGTAGTAGCTCCCATGACATGTTCCTGAATCAGTCTGCTTATCATGCAGAAAAATGGTGGTGAAAATGGATGCATACACCTGCTTCAGATATTTGATGAAAATTCAGCACCTGAGCATCCCACTTTGAGTGGTGTAACCACAGATTGGATGAAATTACCATATCAAACCCCCCATTTCTCTTTCTTGTTTCCCCATCCATGTATTTCTTGTTTCCAGGCTTCTTTCCAACGCTCCAACAGCCATGATAAAGTGAGGAAGATAGTGGCAGAAGAGGGACGTACAGCAAGGAACCTGATTGCATGGAGTGTCCCACTGGAAAATAAAGAAGAGGATGGTATGTGTTTAACAGTCTTCCGCCAGGGCTTTCCACTTCCATCCCTCTGTCCACTGGAGTTGCTCACCTGGAAACATTTTTTTTTACATAGATTTTCCCTATTAAGAAAAACAAAAAGGTTCTGTTTAGCATACAGAGGATTTAAAAGTTTTTTTCCAAAGTGCAACCTGTGGTTGGCAGATCAGTTTATAAAACCTTCCAGCAGCAGATTAAAAACTGTTTTCATTTGTCTGTAAGTAACATCTAAGACTGTTTTCTTGTGCTGATATTATCAAGATACTTGTGTAACACAATAATGTTGTCCTAAACTGATCTCCCACAACTTGGGAATTCAGAATTGTACAGAAGGCTTAGAAGAATCCAACAAATTGTTCTCTGTGCTCTAAAACAAAGGAATTTGGAAGTTTCTCTGGGTATCACTTCAGCTTTGGTAAACATCTGTGAAGAATCTCTGAGGAGGGGGATATGTGGGGACAGTTTTCTGTAACGCAAGTCCTCAGAACAGGTTTGTTACTCTCTTGTGGTGTGATCATTTCAGGAGCCAAGAACTGACATTTTTACACTGCTCAAGCTGTTCCAGATGTCAGAATGCTGTTCTTGAGTGTTTCATCTCTGTTTTTGTAGCTCACGTGTCCCTGGCAGGTGCTGCTGCTGCTTTTAAGTGTCTAAAAGTAAATTTTTTTGTGCTGTGAAGGTGTTTGAACACTGGAATCAGTTGCCTGGAGGAACTGTGGGCAGTCATCTTCCTTGGAGATGCTCAAAACCTGCCTGGGCATAGCCCTGGGCAGCCTGGAGGTTGGACTAGATGATCTCCAGAGGTTCCTTCCCACTTCAGCTGTTCTGTGATTCTGCCAGTGGAGAAGATATTTTAAGAAATGTTATGTCTCAGTTGCAAGATAATTAACCCTCTGTCTGATGCAAAATTTAAACTGTCTTTAAGCAGAATAGAATTGGGGCCCAAAGTACTTCCAGATTCCAAATTGCACTTCTGGGGAAGGCAGTGATATGAAGGAGTGTATGTGAAAGGAACATGCAGTATGTTTCTAACAGTATTTTTGAGCAACTTGTGAGTTGATTCATGTTCTGTTTAAAGAGTGTGTCATATTGTTGCCTGTAATATTCTCTTAGGAACTTTAAGACTTCTTCCTTTAAAACAACTGTCAGTGATGATGTGTAGATGAACATTTGCTCTAACAATTCCTGTCAAAACATGAAGAATGAATGTAAAAGTGACCTTAAGGTTTCATTAAATAGTAGTTATGTACAGTAATTAAAATCCAAGTATCTGTATTCATTTCCTTCTTCTGGTCATATTAGCACCATTGTAATTTTTGAACTGGGGCTTTCTTCTTGTTAGAATCTCATCACTAAATCATAGGCTGACCTTTCTGTACAGTGCAAAGGACCTAATGATAATTGCCTGATGGAAAATTTCCCTGTGGAAAGGAACTTGTGGTTAGTGAAAGTGTGCAAAGCCAGATCCTTTATCTCTTGACCCTCGTGGCATGGAAGGTGAATATGTTGGTGTCACTGAGCTCTGATTCATTGTGTGCTGATCTTTCAATATGTCCTGTGTCCCTGAGGGATGATCCAGCAATATTATGAATTAGGACAATTCTGGCTCTTTGAAGGGTGGTGTAAATCAGGCCAGAGGTTTGGGGTTCCTGAGCCAATCCTGCCACCCTTCTGTACAAAGCACAGTTTTGTCTTTGGGCAGTTCCTGCTGCTCGTGGTGTTCAGAGGTATTGCCTTGGCAGCATCAGTGTGGGATTTAACATTTTAAATTATATACTGTTACTCATTATGAGATTTTTTTTTCAGAAACAGTGAGGATATGAGCATTTTTATAGAGGGTAATAGAGGGTTGATAAATTAAAATGCTGGATTAATTTTTTCCGTCTGTATCCTTTTTCTATTTCCTTTAAAAATTGTGTGCTTTTGTGTCCTTCTTACCATTTAACTTTTCCTCTGACAGACTTGAGTATTTTTTGTAGAGTACATGGGCAAAAGAGCAATAATGAAAGAACTGCAATCAAAACCTGCCAATTCCTTGGTGGAAATATATAGTTCCCGCCACTAAGAAATATTTCCTTAAAAGGGAAGGAGATTTCTGGAATGACAGGTGACGCTTCTGTTGCATGTTTTGGAGCAGGAAGCACCCTAGTTATGTCAGATCTGTAATTCTAGTTATGAGTACAGATCAGTGACATTGCAGAATGCTAATAGAAAGTAAGATACCTTTGGAACTTTGAGACGTGTAAAAAAAAATGGAAAATCTTGTATTTGTCACTGTTCTCTTTTTTTTTCCTATTTGTTTAAGTTCACTTGGGCTCTTGCCATGTAGAATTCATTTGCAGACTAAGCATTTCAGGGTAAGGAAACATATTTTATTGGTTGAAGGGTACCTGGCACACTTTGGAGAACCTGCAGTGTATTCCACTGCTTTAACAAGAGGCTGCTGCAGTAAGGGGGTCTTGCAGGATGTGATGAAAGTCATGAAACTTGGCTCTCTTTGGGCACACAAGGAATTGGAAGGGTCCTGACTGCAGACATTGTGTGGGAGCCCTGGCAAGGCTGGATGTGATTGGAACTGGCAGGATGTAGCACGAAGGGAAGGGCATTCTTTGAGGCTCATAAGCTTTAATTTCTCTGTAATGAATGGGAAGCCAGTCTAGTGCTGGTAGGTGAATACAGGGCCATTATATTCTGTATGAAACAGTGACAGTGATTTGTAAAAGTAATTTTGTGCAAAATATCTTGCTGTAATTCAATCTGGAGGGGTAAAACCATGGAGAGTTCTGTTATATCCGTGCTTGAAGGCAGTGGTTTCTCCAGATCCTTAGCAGTGTACAGTTAGACAAATAGCATCTACTACTGCTCTACAAGCTTGTAATAATATATTAGAATAATATATTATAATAATATTAGAAACTTATAATAATAATATTAGAACTTCAATATGCTTCCTCAGCTGAAAATTATCATTCCTGCTGAAGGTCTGATGATGAACAGTGTCAGACACTGAAACAACACATGCAGTTGCTCTCTGCCATAGGCAGGACAGAAATGAACTCTGTGATTGACTACTAAATTTAAAGGCATTTCTCACAGTTCTTATACCAGTAAAACTATCCAAACCCAGGAGATGAGCAGCGTGATTGTTGAGATTTTCAGTATAAAAAAATACCTTTGAAACTGGGTTATCAGTGGGGTTTTTTTGGCAGATATGGCACCTCAGCTTTTTGGACAGGAAGTCTTCACAAATCATAAACCTTGTGTGCTTCATATTTAATCACCAGACAGGGAGGAAATGGGTTTCCAGTGTAAAATATGGCTGTAGCTCCCTGAATGTTGCAAAACTTTGCTGCTTTATATATTTCTCACCGGCAGCTTCATAGCTAATGAGATGATCATCTTGGGTCACTATTGTTCTCTGCTTACAATTCAGTAAATTCCTAGCAGGTGAAGCCCTTCTGAGGTCTGTGCATCTCCCAGCAATGCCAGCATGGTGCAGTTACACACCAGTTACACACCGGTTACTCACCAGAACATACAAATAACTACTGAGCAGCGCTCTTTGCGCTGTCACTGCTCGGGAATGTAAAAGGACAGAAGCAGAAACCGTTTAATAACCAGAGCCATTATTGTAAGAAAAAAAGAATAACAAAGCCTGGAAATGTGGCTGCTGCTGAAATGCAAAATTTCCTGGCCTTAAGAAGAAGTTAGTCCTTGCCCCACAGTAGATTCTTTTAAGTTTATAAAACCTGCTATATACGTAAGTTTTGTTTTCCCTACATGTCTGCCTCATATAGAAAGTGCCTGAAAACTTGCTTTTATCTTTACAGGGGACTTGTTCAGACATCTCCCAGTTCTTAGATGAAGGATTGTTACTCTGTTTTTTATAGAATCTAAAGAGACTGCAACTTTACGTGTTTATCTGCCCTTTTAAAATTTTGATATACCCGTATTTGTTTGCAAAACCTTTTCCCTGTGCAAGTCCTGTATGCCATGCCATTCCAATTGTCTTTGCAGAATGTAAATCACATCAGAAGAGAGACATTGGTGATTGAAATAGTTCAGTTATTCTAAGTCTGACACGGAGCTATTCCACATTTTAAGCTTTTTAGTGACTAGGAAAATATTTACATGCTGTAGCTGAATGCCTTTTTTCCTGAATGCTGCTGAGTTGAGTTCAATATAGTAGTTTGTACCTGTTGTTTTAGCTAATGTAGAATTTAAAAAATGAATTATCAAGCAAATAGTTTTTAATTTGTTTTAAATTAAAAGCCTTGTTGCCTGGAATAGCCAGTGATGCAAAACAGCTGTACAACTGCCTGATTGAGACAGGTTTGCAGCTGCTTTGCATAACCAGAGCAATGCAATCCAGCTGGGCTCTAGTAGGGAATTTGGCCTCAGAACTGTTAAAAACTCAACTGGACAATTGTGAAGTTCCAGAATGATCTCTGTGGTCTGGGGAGGACCATATTAAACTAATGCATTGTTTTGCTTGGCTTCATCCAGCTAAATAATCTTGAAGCTTTTATTTAGATGTAATCTCTGCTAGAGAGTACTCTTGCCATGCTTACCATTTTGTCTTAGCTTGCTTACGTTTTTGGTAATTGGATCCTATGATTTTCATGTTGTGCAAGTCAGATACTAAGTTGGAGGAATAAAATTTTTCAAATCACCCCCCCAGCAAATCTCAAAGATGAAGTGCTAACAGATCAGGTTGGTCTCAGATTTTTCTGTGCAAAGATAACTGTAAATCAGTGAATTGCCACTCCCACAGCACTGAGGTCTGGAATCCTTTCTGGGTGTGGGGATTTACACTGGCTTTGGAAGCACAGTTGCCAAAGTCACTTTGTATAAGCAGTGAAGGGAGACAGGTACTTTTGAGAAGGCATTTCAGATCTTAAGGGGACTGACTTGTCTTCTGGGAATGTTTTTCTCTCTTTCTTTGGCTTCCTAAATGTTGGTGAACTAAATCCAGGCCCAAGTTCTGTTTTTCCCTGTCTTGGCAGAAAATACATAATCTGCTGGTAGGTTGAACAGTTCCAGAAAAACTAAATTATTACATTTGTTTTCCCTAACAAATATATTCTTGTTTGAATTCTGTAATATCTGATTGAACAGTCATTCAAGAGCAGATTTTTTTTAAATCTACAAAGAAAACTAATATCGTATTTGACATGTATATTGAAATTATATGATTTTCAGAGGCACTGAACACCTAAAGATAGGTTATCTTTGTTTAGTGAAGTCTGTCATGCTTGCCTATTGTGTAATTTTTGTTCATTTCTCAGTGTTTTCTGGCATTATCCACATTCTGAACAGTGGAATATGTATTTGGAATATAAAATTGGCCAAACCTCTTAACTCAGAAATTGTGCCCCTCTCAGTACGTTGCAAGATGAGATATGAGTGCTCTATTTAATTAAAATCACTATTGTTGATTAAAATGGTTGTTTCCCCCACAGGAAAATCGAAATGGCAGTCTGGTGGAAAAACAAAGAGGGTGACTCAGGGAACACACAAGACTGCAAAACAGGTATCTGCTCATTTTTTCTTGTGACATCAAATGGATGACATAAAAATGTTGTCCTTTGAGATCATTGATACATTACTGTCTGAGTAACACTTGTCCAAAACTGTGCACATGTTGTATTTTTAAAGCATGCAGGTTTCAAAGTCGAGTATTCAGAAGTTAAAATTACCAGAATTTAGGTTATCTTCCTCAGCCTTTACTTTTGGCTCTTCCTGGCCTCTGGATGCATGACTTAAAGTTATTGTAAGGATAGTGCTGTTCGATGAAACCATCCAGGATATTCTTCCTGTAAGCATGCTGCTTATACAAGGGCTACCTTTCTCCCCAGTTTCTGAGGAAATGCTCTTTTTTCTTGACCTTATGTGTTAGGAGCTGAAGTCAGTATATCCTATTTTAGAAAAAAGTCCAGGTGAGTAAAATTTCCAAGAGTTGTGACTGGAAGGTAAGTCTGAATGAGACGTGTAAAGAAGAAATTGTTCTTATTTTTATTCATGTTTTTTTTCTGTGTGACTATCTATCTTTATTAAATAAAGTAATATCTCAGTGTTTCCTTGTGTTTCATATTTTTAACCATTGGTTTTCTTTGATTAATGGATTTGGCCATTAGTATGGCTTTAGCCATTTACCATTTTGTGACAGTCTGTCAGAATTTGACAACAAAGCATATGGAAGATGTTGTCTTTTGAAAAAGTAAAGTGTTCTGCTTCCATAGAGATGTATTTGCATCTTTAAAACATCAACATGTTATATTCACAGTTTAGTAACTATTTACCTTGTGTTGTCTCTTCACTGACTGATCCCTTACAAACACTGTGTATCCAACTTTCCTTGTCTGTGAGGACTGAATTGTCCTGGTGTAGCTGGGGCTCCCTGTAAGGGTTTACCCTCAGAGTCTTTAGGGTGTGAGAGTGATGTGCTGCACAGTTTGGGTTCTGCCTGTTTTCGGGATTATGGAAATATTGAGTGTGCAGGAGATTGCTGTTCACTGGCTCTGTGTGGGATTGCTGAACTAAAACTCTTGTAGACACAGTGCATTCGTGGTAGGTGCAGTTAAGGGTTGAAATGGCCTGCTGAGTGGCTGTGCACCTTGGCATTTCAATTTGACATTCAGCACCTTTATTTCTGCTGCTTTTCAGACACTTGATACTGCTGTAATTGGTGGCTTTTTTTTGGTTCGTTTTGTTAAGTTTTAAGTTTTGATTTTCCTTTACATATGAATGGGCCGCTAATCTCAAGAAAATAAACTTACAAGAGCTCTTTCGTATGATCTTATCAACCTCATCTTCCTTTCAGTAGAGTGCTGGCAAATCTACATTAAATAAATTTTGGCATCCTGAGAGCAAAAATATACTCTTTATACTTTCCAGAAGTCCAAGGCAAGTTGCTGTAACTGTTAGAAAAAAAAAACAAACCCAAAACAAACCAGAAAAAGACACCAAGAGAGATTCAGTTTTAACATCACTTTCATCATTCCGTAGTTGGAATGGAAGAAGGGGTGTTCCTATGTTTCTGAACTTCAAAGGTGCAGAAGCTCTGCATCTTATGCAGTTCAAGGTTTGAGCTATCAGTGCAAGTTAAAATATTATTTCTAACAACAAACCACCAACTTAATGCATACCTGCTTGTGTGATTGTGTTTACAAGAAATCAGGTGGTTTAGAGGGTTTCATCCTCTCAGAGGTGTTCTGCTGGAATATGGGTAACTGTCAGTGTTGCTTAGGTTTTACTGAGACCCTAAAAACTTGCTTACAGGGTAATAATGGAACTGCAACAACCTACAGAGGTTACATGTGCTATTTTCCTCGTTAAAATATGGCTGACATATAAGAGAGAAGATAAATGGATGCCAAATACAGCAGATGGATAACATTTATTGCTAAATACCAAAACATGTTCCATGACACCATCTTGTAAAGATACATTTGAAAATGTGTCTTGCAAACGGTGGGAATTATGCATGGTTACCATTCCAAAACAACCTATCCTTTGGATCAACAGTATTAGCTGAGTGATGTAAACCTATTCTCTTTATTAAGGTCACATTTTATAACTACAGGCAGCACCAGGTAGCAAAGTTATTTTAATATAGCAATTTATGATTCTCTAGTTATGGTTGCGTCATTATAAACTGTACCTTCAGGAAGCTGTAAATTAGCCAGTGTAAGCTTTGCTTTAAAGGTTTATATACAAGACCTCAGCTAAGGAGCAGCTTTTCTCCGAGCAGTTTGTTTAGAGGTGACTGTGGTGCCATGGAAGAAAAAATATGAAACCTTTCTGAAATTGCTGTTCATGGGTGGTTTGTGACACGTGTGTTTTCTGAACGTTGCTCTCATGGATGCATCAGCTGGGGCTCACCTGGAGCACTCTGAGTTGTATGTAAGAGCAGCAGAGATGTTGGTGTGATGGTAGTGAATCAGGTTCCCATTCTTCCCCTTCTTACAGAACAGTTGGCATCTGAACACAAATGCAGCTGAGAGCATAACCATTTTGTCAGCAATTACAAAGTGGAATTTGTTTAATGACACGGGGTACAGGACAAAAAGGCTTGAATCCCAGCCAATTATTTTGCTAATTGCAGTATTTCTAGTAAATTATTAGATATTCTAATTGTAAACACTGTGCATTGGCTTCTGCAGGGTTGGTTTTGATTGTTTTATTCAGTCACCAAAAACAGCGTTGCAGAATGGTATTTTGCAGTAATCCTTACAAGAGAACTGCAGTAAGAATTATTTTTCTGGAGTTCTGTGCCTCAGTGGATCAGTGCATCAAGACTGCATTGAGGGTGCTATTAAAATAAATACAGTAATGAAAAAAGCCAATCCAAACCAGACTATTTTAACATTTTTTATTTTAACATGTACCTAATACTTCCATCACAAATGGCACACAGTTGGGTGTCAGTTTGGGTTTACTGCAGGTGCTTCCACCTGGTTATGGAATGTCGAAGCTTATGGAAGTCTGATATGGAAGCAGGATTTTTCTGGTGTTTTTTCTATTGTGGTAGAGAGTTTCAAGTTAAATAAGGGCAGTGTCATGGGGCCAAGTGCTGATTTGGTATTTTCAGCCAAATGATGTGCTTCAGGATCCTTTGGAAAACCCTGTGCAGGTCAGCGACTCTCTCTGGGTCAGGGAGTCGTATCCCCATATGGGTCACTGAGCTGAGCGCACAAGGTCAGCGGATGCCGAGTCACAGAATCAGTAAGGTTGGAAAAGTCCTCTAAGATCAGAGAGTCCACCCATTAACCCAGCACCATTGTGTTACCACTGAACCATGTTCCCACGTGCCACATCCACACCTCTTTTTGAACATTCAGTCCCTGGGAATCACCATTCATCCCTGGTGATCCCTGAGCATCCTGTTCCAGTGCCTGACCACCTTTTCAGTGAAGAAGTTTTTCTCAATATCTAATCTAAACCTTATCTGGCACAACTTGAGGGCATTTCCTGTTGTCCTGTCACTGTAGTGTCAGTAGACAGCACCCACAGCCCTTCCCTCATCCACTAAGTGGTCACCTTGGCAAATGTGACACTGAGGTGACATAACAGAGCTTCCAAGTAGATATATGGTGATTCGTGCACGTGCCAGCATCTGTGAAGAGCCTTGGCTGTTCTCCCTCTGCACCCATCACATTTAGCATGCTGGCTGTCCCCTGCATCTGTGCAGCAAAGCAGCCCTGGATCAGTTAGTCTGTGTTTTAGGGCCACATCAGCATTTCACTGGCATTGGCGCTCACAGATTAGAATGAGGGTTAAAAACAACAATGCCATATGTAATGTCTTGGTAACAGAATGTACCTGTGAGGGAATATTGCTGGTATGTTTATTAATAAAATGTTATTTTCATCTCTGGATGCACACACATCAGAATAAGTAATGCAGGATATGTAAGTAGAAAATGTAACTTTCCAATGCGCCACGGGGCAGAATATCACGTACTGTTGTGCAATGTGATTATTATAAATGTCAAAGAAACAGAATCTAGTTGTATATAACTGCTGCCTGTATTTAAGAAAGCGTGTTTGAAGAAAATGAAGTCAGGGGGATGATACACTCTTCTTCAGTGAAGAAGTCCTTGTTTAAAAGTGTCTCAATATGTTTAAAAAACGTGTGTCGAACAGAAACCCAGCCCCTTACCATACTGCTGTTTGTTGTTTCCCTTGTGTCTTGTTTACAGAACTCTACCCTGGACTGTAAATTAACAGCAGCTGGAGATAAAAACTTTGACAAAAGCCCAACAAAAGCAAGGCAGCCTCGGAAGGTTGATCTGCGGGCTCGGTACTGGGCATTTCTGTTTGACAACCTCCGCCGGGCGGTTGATGAGATCTATGTCACATGTGAGTCGGATCAGAGTGTGGTGGAGTGCAAGGTAAGGCTGCAGCTGTGCTTTGTCTTCCTCACATGGCTTCTTTCAGGCCTTTTTTAATACTTAAAAAAAAAGATAAATGAGGAATTAGAGCTGCAGAAACATGTTACTTTTTGATTTGTGTTTTCTGAAGGCTTGCAAGTAGGAAAATTGATGGTATATGTATTCATATTTAAGAAATGCTCTCATATCGTGCAGTGACAGTTTTTTGAAGTGTGTAAAACTTGTGATGCACATGATATTATTAGATCTCAGTTTTTTGGTGAATTCAGATTTTGTTTATTGAGTTTTGAGTGTGTTACTTTTCTGACTGAGCACTGATTTATTTTTCCCTGTAGGAAAAATACTTTTAGTACTTTCCTTTTACTGTAGGTGGCACTGTTGTGGTTCAGCCTTTTTCACATTTGTTTGCTTCCTGTTAAGTGCTTTAATTACACACTGCTCCCTTTCTGCAGTGATAGTTATCACTCTTCAAATTTTCTCTGTGTTCAGAAAGTGATTGGTTGTTGAGTATAAGCAATGTCTGGTTGGGATGTCACAGTAAGTCACTTCTCAATTTCAAATAACCTGTGTTTGTAATAGCTTGTGCATCTGTTTTACATTTTATTATGATTTTCTAGTAGATCTGCAGAAATACCCTTGTCATTTAATAAAAATCACTCATTCTTTAGAAGTTGAATTTATCACAAGCATTAAGAGAAGCCAGAGCATGTTATAAAAAAAATGTTCAAGATATTGCTTTGTTTTCATATTAAACATGGCTGAAAACTCAACACATTCTGGAAGTGATTATCTAATCACTGTAAAAAATGTCATATATCGATTTAAGTAAACTTTTTTCTTATCCTATGCATCTCGTTCTGTGCTGTAATCAGACACGGCCAAATGGGCCTGGAGATTAGTGTACAAATGCATTTCATTGGAAGCAGCTTTGAAAGCTGAACAGTAGCTGAAGGCTTCCAAGTCGCTGGTTGGTCTAACACAATTTACCATTTTGTTACTGAACTGCCTTCCTGCTCAGGAAACTTCTCTGTAGAATTTTTTGGTTTAAGAAAATCAGCCAGCCTTGAGCTGTAATTAGATTAGCATTTTCAACTTTTGTGACTGAAAGAACAGAAGCACATTTGTTATCATTATCACATATTTTGGGGGTTAGATGTTGTTAAACGTTTTAATCAGGCTACTTGATCTGCTCTGGGATGGAGATGCTGCGTAGCCTGAGTGAAAAGTCTTCATTTTAGCAGATGCTTGGCAGTGATGTCTGTATCTGTGTGGACCAGGTTACTTGTTTGCAAAACAAAGGTGGAAAACACCAAAAACGAGGATGCAAGGCAGTCCAATGCAATCTGTTGTAAGACTTATGTAACATTCATGTTACTCTTACCTTCTAAAAGGTCTTTTTTCTCAGCACAAGTTGCCTTATATGTGTGTGTGCTGTGGTCTTTTATCTGTGGGATTTTCTTTTCCAGGTTACTGTTAAATTATGATGATTATTCTT
>JAWWLV010000018.1:20172302-20199582 GCA_035041135.1 Platyrinchus mystaceus | reverse complement strand
ATATGTGTGTGTGCTGTGGTCTTTTATCTGTGGGATTTTCTTTTCCAGGTTACTGTTAAATTATGATGATTATTCTTTTGATGGATTACTAATATTTCTGTTAATTAAGATACAAAGGACAAAGCTGTTTAGTCTTGCAAGCTCTTATTACTAATGTTTCATTTCTGTCAATTCTATTGATTGTCATTATTTTGTGGTGGTTTTGACAGATGCAGTTCAGTGTCTACCAGAGATGAGGTTGTCAACGTTTGTAACTAATCACCTACAGCTTCTGTGCTTTGCATAGCTCTTAGTGGACATTTTAGGTACTGTGTACATAGACTTCAGCTAGGGAGTGATCAAACTCATCATTAGCATGGGGGTGTGTTTTAATTTTGTGTGGAATTTCAGTGATAACGAACAACAGATCCTTGTGCAAACTGTGAGTCTTCTTCACCTCTGCTCCTGAAAAGCCAGTGCTTGCAGTCCTTCCCCAACTGAAATATCTTGTCTAAGTGCAGCTTTCATATTATGGAATGTATTGAAGGTGTTTACTGTAGTACCTCAGCCTCTGAGGAGTTCGTATATCAAGTCTCAGAGTTCAGCTGGCAAATGGGATTGACTAAGAAGCACTTGTGTGACATTTTTTCAAGAATTCATGCAGCTTAATAGAAGGCTTGTGTCCTGTCTTAAAATTAGCTTAGCCCAATCTTTGGTTTGATTGCTGCAGTTTGTCCATGTGGGACTCAGTGCAGGTAAATTTATCATTTGCTTGTCTGAAACACTTTGGTAGCCCTTGAGATGTTGTTACCGTCTCATTCCCAAGGTCTTATACTTTGCATTGGCTGTTCTGATGGTTCCTGGTCAGGTCTTGGATGATCTCAGGTCGTGCCTTTTCTTGTGACTTGAAAACATTGAAGCAATGAGCGGGATCTGCATTCCCTGTTTGTGTCAGCTGGAGTGTCCCTTGGTGCAGGAACCATGTGTGGGGCAAGTCCTGCATGTTATTCCAGGCACAGCTCCAACCACTGGACGTGCAGGACTGGGAGGATGCAGAGTGATTTCATGTCTCTGATTGAGGTGTATGTGAGTAATGGCATAACACGAATTCTGTGAGCTCTAATGAGGTATATACCTCCCTCACTCTGCTGTTGTCATTAGAATACCAGTGATGTGGATGTGGCTTGGCAAAATATGTTATACTTCATTGGCAGGAAAAGAATGTCTGTAGTGGGTATTATCCCTTTCTATTTGGGCAGGAGGAGTTAATACTTACCCTTTTTCTATTTTTATGTATGACACAACTGGTCTTCTGAATATTTTGATTTTAGGATGAAAATTCCTTTTATAACAAACATTTACTAAAGCTCATGCTAAAAATGAGATTGGATTAGCTTCACTTTTCTGTTCTTTTTTGCAAACTTTTATACTACATAGAAAAGTTTCCAGTGGTTAAAATGTTACAACAGATGCTAACGGACCTGTCAGCTCAGTTACAAATGGATTAATGTACTTCTGCTGTACCCAAAGGATTTAGAGGATTTCGATAAATGAGAAATTTCACATTGCCACATTTACTTTTTGGGCTCATTTGACAGAGTATCCTGTTAGCCCTTTTCATGAAGTACCATTTTTATTTTTATGACTGGACATAAGTGGGAAATAATATTAAATAAGAAACCAAAATGGTTACACTGTTAACCTCTCCTTCATTGTTTGTTTTTTTTTTTAAGTGGGATTTTGAAAAATTTTTTCACTTAAAATAGATTCTAGTTATCAAAAACTTCATTTTGACTTTTTAAATGATATCCCCTCAAACTTCTGGTCAAACAGGCATGTGCTGTTCTAGTTAAACATTTTAGTTCTATATAGATTGTCTTAAAAGAAGACCCATAGAAAAATGAAATATGACAGCTTCTGGCATTTAAAATATTCAGATTAACCTGGTATAAAAGTGTTAGTTGCATTTTTTGATTGTTTCAGACCCTTTACTCTCCTGTATCCTTACAAGTTGGTTTAGTTTTATTGATTATGTTGCCACTGAGGATAATGTTTGATGCTCCCAAATGGGAAAGGGCTCCAGTGGCTGTTTGTGGTTGAAACTGCAGATGGGAGGGTTGTGGTGAGGATCCAAACAGTGGCAACGCGTGTAAGAGGATCAGTGGTTGTGTGTATTTTCTCTCAGCTTTGGGCACTGCTGAAGTTGGTATTTTGCTGTTGACTTGGAATTGAGAACTCTCAAATCATGTATATACATATATAGATATGGCTTGGATGCTTTGTATATAAAGATACAATGAACGTGGTTGAATTATTTCTGAAATAAATAAAGAGTTCTGAAGTTTAAGCATCGTCTTGCTGTACATGAATCAGGTTGTGCAATAGTGATGAAAGATTAGATATACACTAGTAGATTTGGCTATAGCTTTTTTCCTCCTAGGATGAAATAACAGCTTCAGCTGGTTTTTTCCTTTCAAAAAAGCTGAATTTTGTTATGTAAAAATTTAAATCCTTGTTCCTTTTAAGTTGTTTAGCGTTACTGAAAGTTTGTACAGTCTTTTGTGTTTTCACCTTTCCTTACTGGTGTATTTCTGTAAGGTTTTGGCCAGGGTAGATTCTTTCCATGTTTCTAAAGCTCGTTCCTAAATCAGCCTAGTTCAGTGGAAACAGTTCAGTTTTGCTTCAGATTCTTATTCCCACTTATGAAATGGAAAATTCAGCAGTGAAGTTGTGTTGTTTTGCCTCTCATAGGCAGCACAAGGTACCCTAAAGGACCTGGTAGAGCCTTTCCCTGAAGGATTTGACACGTTGCACAATGTTTTGTGAAAGAACCAACTGAATCAGCTTTGGCCTTTCAATCAGGGGGATGTCCGTGAGACAGGTCAAGTTGACTGAGGCCTCCCAGAAGCTGAGGAGCCTCTTTGAGGGCAGATTTTGGGTCTAGGTATGTAAATTCTCCTGGTTTCAGTCTCTGCACACAGACTGGGCCCCGGGCTTGTCCCCTGATCGATCGCTGGATTACAACACAGCCCGTTCTGCCCCTGGAGTGTGTCAGGAGTGTGCGAGGCTGCCGCTGAGCACTCAGGAAAACCACACCTTCGAGTTCTGCAGGACATAATTACCAGGGGTGTGGTTATATCTTCATAAATAAATACCCCGCGGCTGTCTTGGGGCAGTCCATGTGCAAATCGCTTTGTGAGCATTCCTGCTGCCACTCTTTGGGCATTTACTTGTTCATCCTTGTCATCTTCCACAGAGGAGTCAACAGAGAAGGCCAGGAAAAGGGGTTAATGACTGGGCAGTCAGTCTCACAGATGAAAAGGGATGAGATCTTTCAAAATGCTCATCTATCCTGGAAAGCCAGGTACTGAAAAGCCAGCATGTCTTTTATTTGGCAGCCTGGGTATCCCTATTCCTGCCTCTCCATCCTTTGCATCTGACATATATATATATATATACTTCAATTTTATGTGATTAAATCCATGCACGTGCTGCTGCACTAATTCTTAGGGAGAAAAATTCCTTTGATAATGGCCATGCTCCTCCAGAGCACATCCTTGGCAGAGAGTGGATTGAGGCTGCTGTGTTGGAGGTGAATCAGTGAGGAGCAACTGAGGTGCATTTAACACATGGATCTAAGAGACCATGTGCTTTTAAAAAATATTATTTACCCTGTCCTGAAGTTGATATAATGAGAGTCCTTTGGCTGGAGGAGCTGATTCCTCTCATCCTTTCCCAAAGCTGTAAGAACTGCTTTGGCAATGGTGTTTATTGAACCCAACCCCAGAGCTGGCTTTAATTATCTGTAATTCAACTGTAGGAAAAGGCTACAAGGAATTTTTTAAAGCAATTTTTGTGTCAAATTACTGAAACACCCAGTTAACCTTGAAAATTTAAAGAAAAAAGGAAGGAACTAAGTTTGTGTGCCAAAAACGTACTCCATCACAAAAAACTGGAGTTTATTTTGGTAAATACATAATCTGAAATATTCAGTGTAGACAATGAAACAGTATAAAGCTGTCACAGTTTGTAAAACAGAACACACATTTCTAGCTTTGAGAATAAGCTAAAGCTGTGATGACTGATTAATTTCTCTGATGCACGTGCTGATATTTTGGGTTGTAGTACCATTAAAATCCCAGTCTTCCATATCTTCCCTCTGTTTCTCCTCCTTGTTTGAGAGTGGGAGAATAAATGGAGAAGAAGACATTTCAAAGCTGTTAAGGCATTTCCAAACAAAGTGTTCTGAAGGATTATAATGGGCCTATCTGGGACCCAAGGCCTGATTGAGCAGTATAGGATTAATCTGGTGTGGCTGCTTTTAGCAATCCATATTGATTACAAAGTAATTTGTATTATCACCCAGTTGAAGAGACTAGAAATACAACTTTCAAATAAATACATAGAAACCAAAGTAATGGCTGAGAGCTGGAGAAAAGAAGCAAAAACACAAAAAGGGCTTTTTGACATGCAGAACTACTGATCAGAGAATTGAACAGAACAGGGAGGAGAAGGAAACGGGAGTGTACCTGATTTTAGTTTTATACCACTGATTTTCCTTTAAGTGTTGTTTTTTAACAGTGTTGCTTTCTTGTTTAGTTTGAACTGTCTCTTTAAAAATTGGGCGGGATGGATACGACCTTGAAAAATAATGAGATTTAAAATTGTTCTGACTCCAGTGCAGCCACAGTGTGCCCCATAAAGGTTCCTTTTTGTCAGCACCTTCTCAAGTGGTGCAGGTTTCCTCTGGTTCAGCAGCACAGGGTATATCTGCTCCCCGCGGTGCCGCGGATGAGCGGGAGGGCTGTATTGATGTCCCGGAGCCCGGAGCCCTCGCGCCGGGATTGTGTGTCAGGAGGACAAAGGGACGGCGCCGACCGGGCCGCTCCGCCCGCCAGGACCCAGAATTAATTACAAACCAATCGAATCCGTTGCAGCCAATTGGTAAACTAATTGGTAATTTTAGCTGTACATCTATATGTAGTTATCTGCAGGCCCGTAACGGCGCTTTCAGAGCCACTTTTGTTCTGCTTCATCCTGCTTGACAAAATGGCCCTCATGGCTTTAGGGAGAAAGATGTGCATCAGTGACTGTGGGGCCGCTCCAGCTGCTTGTCTTGTTTGTATTCCCTTGTTCATAAAACATGGCTCGGGTTACAGCTGCATGGGGCTGCTCTGATCATTTCTGATAATGTGGAGATAAACATTCCTTAAAATAGGTTGAGCCATTTATTGCATTTCTTTTCCTGTGCCAGCAAACTTCCGAAATATAACTCATACTCACATGAATTCTTTGTTTTTTTTTTTTTTTTGTGAGGAATATCTCAGTGGCAGACTTGAAAAGTAAATGATTCAGAATTAGATTTTGCTTTCTATGCTCTTATTGTTAGTAACAGTCAGTGCAGCTTAGTATGGGCTGACCTAAATGGACATGAATTGGATTAGAAGGCTGAAATTTTATTAGTGAGACTGAAAAAAAGAACTGGCTAAAACACTTGACTTGTTCATATCTTGTATCAGACCTTACTTAAGGATTGTTTTGGTGCTGTAAACCAACTGCACTGAAAAAAAATTTCTGTTAGCTTTCTTGGGGAATATTTCAAAGCAAAGAGCAACTTTGACATCAGCAAAGGGATTCTGTTTGATTTCCCTGGTGCCTGACTTTCTGGTGACTTTTCCCTTGCAACAGCCAGCAATGTCTCTGTGTCGTACACGTTTATTAAAAGGGTACATGTGTGAAAACCAAAGCTGAATTTCACAGTTAGGCTTAAACAACATGAATATTAATCCATGTGATTTTATATGAAAAAGGACTTTGCATGCATTTGAGGTCCTTTTTCTGTTAAAAGAACAATTTGAAGTAAAGATGAATGGCATGTGATGTTACAAAAATGTGCATTAGTTACCTGTAGTAGAGTTTTTACTGTTTTCAGTGTCAAAAATTTTACTGTTAGGAACTAATACCTTTTCATTTGTAATTCTTCCCAAAATATTTCTAAGTAATTATTATTTGGTTTGAGTGGAAAGTTTCTCTTAATACCGGCAGGAATGATTTTGACATAGTAAAGAATTCATAAAACAGCAACACTTGGTCATTCTACCATAAAATTATGTTTGTACTTCACATTCTGCATGTGAAGCTCATGCAAGTTTCATAGAACTTAGTCTTTAGTCATGGATTTTTATTACTTTCAGCATGTTGTCATCACAGAGTACAGGATCCATTTGTCTTGTCTTGGAAAGAGTAGTTATGAATGCAGCTCTTTCTGATTGACAAACCCTCTCTCTTAGAGCAGACTTATTGTGCATTGCTGGTGATAATCAGCTCTGCTGAGGAGTTGCCTTATGTCTGTGTGGGTTTTATCATGTTCAGTCAATGATTTTTGAGCTTACATGTGGAACACAAGTGATTTCCCAGCTTCCTGCAGGGTAAAGGATTGCTCCTTTCCTTCCCAGTGGCAGTGGATAACTGTGGTTTGCTCAGAGAACAAAACTAAGAGTTCAGCCCTACAATGTTTTGCTCTGCCATTGTCTGAATAAAGGCAGCAGGACCCCAACTTACCTTGGAATTTTTCATTGTTTCTTGTATGTCATCTCACCTTACTATAAGTACTACACTCATACATTTGAGCAAACTGGAAACCAGTCAATAATTTCTCCACGTTAAAGGTATTTTCATCAGAAACAAGTCTTTTATTTCTCTACTGTTCAGCTGTTGGCATTTTATCTATGGTTTTCTTCCTGGTTTAGTTTGAAATGCAGTTAATTTTATGTGTTTTCTTGTAACAGTTAATTTTATTTGTTAGAGACCAACATGTAGTTCTAGATTGAAACTACTTAATCAAGATTTTGCAATATTTTGAATCAATTTCCAGCACAGCCACATCATTCCTGACAGCATATGTTTAATCCTGCCCAGGATCTGATGGAGTTGTCCTTGTGTAGTTTTGTAAACTTTTACTTCACAAAGAGATTATTAGTGACATTTTTAGTCTTCCACAGGTCTGTCAGGTTTTATAGACAGTTTTGCCTATTTGATGATGTATGTTCAGCATATTTTAAAAGATAACTCTTACAAAAAAGAGAATAAATCATGAAACAGTGATACTTATGTGTGTTAGGAGTTATTTTCTTGCCAGATATTGCCATTTTGTCCTTACACATTAATACTCACAGAGATCTTAGAAAATCTGCACCTTTTTTTTTTTTTTTTAGGATAAATGTTTTAATGTCTGTTCACATAAAAATCTTAACTGTCTGGGTTTCCTTGAGCTTATTTTTAATGAGAAGGCTACAAAGTAGTAAATTCCCTACTTTCAGTTCCTTTATTTTAAATACAAAGATTGATGTAATGGTTGCTTTTCAGGAAGTCCTGATGATGCTTGATAACTATGTAAGGGACTTCAAAGCATTGATTGACTGGATACAGCTCCAGGAGAAGCTGGAAAAAGCTGATGCTCAGAGCAGGTAATTAAATTTATATATTTTTTAATCTATACAGAGAGTAAAGTTCACAGTAAACTTCATTTTGTAGCAGAGATTCAGCAAATAGAGCCAATTTTCCTTTTGGACAAATTGGTGTGAGGACATTTTATGTGCACTGTCACTACAACTGGAGGATATTTCCAGTTCTACCCTGATTCTTCCCTTTTAAGTGCTTGGTTTGATGTTTAGTTCCACACTGACATTTGAAATAAATATTGTAGAGTTTGCATTATTTTTGGTATGGCTCTGGCTAATATGGCTTGGAGTTGGTGTAGAAACAGTTTTGAGATGAGATGAATGATTAAATTCACCAGGATTCATTAATACTTTGTAGTGTTTGTTGGTGCTGGTTTTGCTTTAAGGTGATAGAGGAATAGTTACTGTGTGATTTGTATTTTTAAACTCTTCTTTCCTGGATTTGCAGACCTACTTCACTAGCCTGGGAAGTAAAGAAAATGTCTCCAGGACGCCACGTGATCCCAAGTCCATCTACAGATAGAATTAGTGTGACATCAAATGCTCGAAGAAGTTTAAATTTTGGGTATGAAACCACCTAATAAGTTTATCGAAGCTAAAATAAAGATTCATTTGAAGCAGAGTTCATGAAGGCAGTATTTTTCTGTAGTAACCAATGTGTTGTTTTGCTGTTTGTTAAATCATATAAGCAATTATATGCATTTGTAAAAGAAAAGCCCATTACCTGTAAAGGAAAATCCTATCAAGGTCCTAATTTTTTCCTTATTTTGTTATATATTTAATTACTGGTCATTCCAAAGACCCTAAAGATAAAATACTGTTAAGTGTATTTCATGTTATCTGTTTAATACTCTCCTCCCTCTACAAAACACAGGTCAAAATGTCTGTAATGGACATTTTAAAATTGCCAGTGGTGCAATGTGAATGGCCAGCTGAGTGTGCAGGAGTAAATACAGGTCAAAAAGAGTGAGTGTAAAGTGAGATTATGATGATTCTGATGAATGGCAAAACTGATACTATTTAAAATGTAGAGCAGATTATATACTACAGTAAAGCATCTTGTTAAAATGAAAGTGCCTGAAAGCAGTTCAACAAAAATGTGCATAAATGTAGATCAGCGCTGCCTGGTGCTGTTTCAGCATGGAGAGCACGGATGTGTCCAGTTTCAATTCTTCTCAAGGGGTGTGTGTTAGTTCCTTCAGGTTTGTTGGGATCTGGGGCACACACTGTTCCTCATTCATAACTGATTACAGCAGAGGGGTCACACTGCACTTTTTGGTCAGTACCTCTGAGTATTGAGCTCTCTTAAATTTTGTAGATCAAATATTTCTACAGAAATGCTACGAAGTGTGTTTGGTGGAAAAAGGGAACCACTGGTGTTAGTCCCTGTGTAAGTGTGTGTATTGATACCTCCCTGACAACCTCTGAGAGGTGTCTGCTTGAATGAGGGGTAATGGGGAGAAAATATGCACAAATAGTCAAATGAAGGATTGGAATCTGCTGGAAATCAATGTTCCTTTATTTTTATTAGAATGCAGCAGCTCAGCATAATGCTGTCTTTCAGCTAAGCCTTTTTTTGGATGTAATTACATGTTGCTGTTGTTGCTGGAGCTGTTTTATTCACTATCCCAGGGAGATGATGAGCAACTGTGTGTGTTAGAGCAGCAAGGAGCAAGATGAGTTTTCTATCCTTCACGCTTGCAAACTTTTTCTTCTGTCCTAGTCTGCTTGCGTGTCTCAAAGCAAGGCAACCCCAGACAACTACAATATTTTGTGTGTGTGTGTGAGAAAATAGGATAGAAAATAAAGGTTTAGATATACTTGGTACTATAAAAATTTTTGACAGGATGCTAGGAATTATTAGGAAAGGAATAGGGGACAGAAGAGAAGGTTTCTACCACTGTAGAAACTCATAGTGAATGACTCTTACCTGTGATTATCTTCATCTCTTCCCAAAAGCAGTGTAGAAAAAGTAGGAAAAGTACAGAAACTGGAAACAAGAACAATCAGAATATCCAACAGTATTGAACGTAAAAAGAATTTGGAGAAGAGATAACAGGAAGGGTATGATAAATAAAATCACACAGAAGATGAGTAGAAATTTTGTTCATTATTTTTCATGAAAAGGAATTAGGAATATTGAATGATCAAACACCAAGCTTAAAATGACAGGAGTATTTTTTAAGACTTAGTGTGTAGAATTCATTATGATGCAATGCTTTGGTGGCCAAAACCATGAATTCCTTCAGAAAGCAGTATGACAAAGATTAAATTTCACCTTGATTATTAAAAACAAAGATTTGTTGAGTGAATTACAACAGCTTTTCAGTGCAAATTGCTGCAACCTGGGTAGTTTTCCAGAGGAGAGGTGGTTGTGTACAGCACCGTTCTGATGGTCTCTAACAGGCTCCGGTAAAGTTTTCTCTAACAAACCATTCTGTTGTTCAGACACTAAACAGAGCTGTGACTTTCCTTTAGGAACCCTGCAGCGACAATTTCTGCTACACGCCTGGCTCCTGCTGGTGTGAGTTGGGCTGATAAGGTAAAAGCCAACCATGGAACTAAAGCTGCCAATCCTGAGCTGGCACCAGCACAAGCCTGTCTGGCACCTCCGGCACAGAAGTCACTGCGGAAAAATGGCAAGTCCCTTTAAGTGGCTTAAGTTCTTTTCACAAACTGTGTGGTAAAAAGTTCATTCAGAATGTGATGACCTATGTTCAAAGCAAAATTAAATCTAATTTTGCCAAGTACAACATTTAAATTAGGTATTGAGGTAAAAGATTAATGCCACTTTATGTTATAACTGTTAAGTTTGAGGCAAAAGTATGACTTTTTTCTTGTGCAGGTAACATTCCACTGTATTTCCACTAACTAGAATTTGATCTGTTAAAATGCCAGTTTATAACACTCAGGAAAACAAAAGAACTTGGGTTACAAACTGACAGTCTAACTGACTGCAGTTTGGGATGGTTTAACAATATAAAGAGTATTGCATGCCCAGGAATCTGTACAGAGCTCAATTGTCTCCTTGCAGTTTTATGTGCCCTGGGAGAACCTGTTATTAGAACTGTGCTGAAGTAACAGTTGATGTTTTTAACTTTGAAGACAAGAGTTGCCACATTTAGTTTTGAATTGTTTCTCTAAAGATTCTCCTTGGAGAATGTTTAATTTGGGGTCTTTTGTTCTAGAAAAGATTTGTTTAGTTGCAGACATAAAAAACTACCATTTGGTTTCTTTGCACACACTGGATCCCTGAGATTGTCTTCAGAGATGCATTTTTAATTTATTTTTTCCATGTGTGGTCCCAGATGACTTTGTGCAAAACCAGCAAGCAGGATGTAGGAAGGGATACTCTGAAAGAAAAAGAAAAGAAATTGTGTTTTTATATTTTAAAGAAAAAGTGCAGGAAGAGGGTATGTTAATTTAAGATAGTTGTACGTTCAAGTTAGTGGTAGGAGGAGTCACGGATAGTGACTTGCAGACTTGTGGCATATTATGGAACTAAAACTCCTTGTCCAGGTGTCTTGCAATGTAACTTGAGTGAGTTCAGTAGCCTGTGGATTCCTGTGCTGGAGCAGAGCTGTCAAAACCACACTCCCAAGATGGTGGTTTGAATGGGGGTTGAGGGATGCTGTTTGTATGAGGGAATAGTTTGCTCTCTGCAGTTGCACTGAACTGGTTAGAGAGCAGGAGCTGCCGGGCTGAGTTTTCAACACTGATTGATGTGTAATTCCACTTTTAGTATGTGGCAGTAGTTGAAGCTCTTCATAACAAAACCTTTCTCTGGTGATTATTGCTCACATTAAAGTGACAGGCTCCAAGCTGTTGCTACAGTACCTTTATCAGGGATTCTTGTGCGTATGGAGAATGTTATTAGCTACACAGGGAATGAAAGTGATCTGTATCTCCATCTGGATAATATGTTTTTAAGAGACCAAAAGGAAAACAAAAGCCCTTATCCTTATGTTAGTTTCAGGCTTTTAGAGGGTTGAAGAGTCAGTCTTGTGCTGTCTTTTATTGGTTGTTACCTGCAGCTGATGAGCTCCAAAAAGAATGAAACCAGTTAGGTCCAAAAAGAGTGAAACCACCTACAAGTGTTCAGTAATCTTCAAATCAAACGTACTAATAAATTCAAACTTGAAACTTTCATTTTAAGAAATAACAGTCATTCCTGCTAAAGACTTTGTGTATTCTTAAGAATCTCTAATTGCTGACATGGAACGTTGGAGAATTTCAGTGATTTTCTTGTGGCTGAATTGTAATATTTTTGACAAATCAAGTTCTCTGTTAGGAACATGTAATCCTTCCTAGAACTACTTTGGTAAAATCCAGTTATCCTCACTGACTGGAGCACAAGAAAATCTGTGAAGTTGACACAAAGGGAGCCCCAGAGGCTCCTCACATGCATTATTGAAGCAGCTGTGAGGCTCATGTGTCATCTGCTCTGCCCCTTCCCCTGCTAATGCACTCACAGCTGTTGGGTACATGTGGGCCCTGGGGGCAGGAGGGTTCCCCCTGCCCCCTGTACTGCTCATTCTCACCCACCCAAAGCCCAGTTGGGGCTTAACAGCTGCAGGATTTCCATAAAACACTTTTTTTCCAGTGATTTCCAACGGCAGTATCATTAGGTCTCGCAATGGTTTTCTCATGTGGATGAGTGGTATGATGCTGTATCTGTTTCATGGTTGATGCAATTTCCAAATTTAACTGAATAAGTCCTTAGGGAGAGAGAAAATACATTATTTTTCCAGATAGTTCTTTAATCTTTCCTTTCCTGGATGCATAATTAAATGAGGTTAAATCATCTCATTTCCCTCATTAAACTTACTTTTACCCTCAATATGTTAATGAATTTAGAAAAAATTGTATTTAATGCTTGAGTATTTTTTAACAATGTGAAACACAGTCTATTCTTACTGTCTGACCAGTTTCTGGTCATGAATTCCTTGGTGCCCTGATGAGATGGGTTACACAAGTTCAGAGTGTATATTAAGAATGGAAGTAGGTGCTTACAATAGAACTCAGGAGAAAGGGCAGTCCAGAACATGTGAACTTCTCAGAAATGTTGAATGTTCTTTTCTGTTGCCACCCTTGATATCTGGTTGTTGTTTGGGCTCAGAGGTGCCCACCTGATCCACGTGTGACTTCTGCACACTGAGGACAAATTGCCGGAATGTCAGCACAGACAAGTGACAGTGCAGTCCTCACTGGGTTGTCAAATTCTTAAGCACAATTTCTGTTGAAAATTTCAAGTTCAGTCTGTTTTTATATTCCCTCCTCCCCTTCTGTTATTAAATGATCATAAAAACTAGCCTGACAATTAACTTCTCTAATTAAAGTCTTGGCTGTTAACTCACCATCTCTTGTTATGACTGGTAAATTTACCCTTGCTTGCACCAGTAAATGTCCTCTTTTCTAAAAATCTTATTGTATTCTTCTGAGTTTCATGTCTTCTGCCCCACTGTGTTTTGTCTGAGTTCATATTTCGAGATTTGCTTCCATATTCTCAGGTAATCATGGTTTCCAAAGTGCCTCTCAAACACAGTCATACTATTTTAGATTTTAAAAAAATTGGGGCTGAAGGGAAGGTCAAACAGGTTTTGGTAGGATATTACTTGCAAGTAAATTTTACAATGGCCATACATCTCCTGAGGTGGAATTCCCAGGAGTTTGCATGTAGGTGCCTTGATTTCAGTTCCCAGTGTTTCCAGTGAGGCTCCTTGGACGGTTCTTCCAGATGGAGCAACTTCCAGCAAGTAGGGCCCTGGTGGCTGGGAGGGCCTCAAGGTAACAGATGGCTTGTCACTTCATGTAACACAAGAGCAGGCAGGGACAGGGAGGTTCACATGAAACCAGAGAATGATCCAGGTAGTCAAATGAATTATTCATTAACAGAACTCTGGCAGTAATCAAATCCAGCCTGTGATACTTAGCCTGTGGAGATGGCTACTGGGCTATAAGAATTCCAGACTTAGGGGAAAAACGTGGAGGAAGATTGGTGCCCTACTGACTACTAACTTTGCTTCAGATTAGATGTGATCTAATGTCAATAAATGTATTTATTTGTAAATGTGTTTGCAAACTCTTTGTTAAAAACGTGCCTGGAAGTGACCGAATGCTAAAGTGACGGGTGAATTAAAAGGAACAAGTAACTTCTTGTGCACCGCTAATTGTCAGATGGCATCACACTGTTAAACTGATTCCAGATAGTTCAGGAGTCTGAATACGTGTTTGCATTAAAAACTGCTTTGTATTTAAAGAATTCACCAAACAATCTTCTTTCAAACATAAGTGTTTCTGGGCTTGGTTGAGTCTTGAGTAATAATTATGGATTTGACAGTGAACAAATGCAAATTAAAAATTGAACATGTATGGCTTTTACAGAAAGATTCATTCCTACTTTAGTAAGTGCGATTATGGCTTTGCCGTGCTCTGAGTAATTTTATTCTGATTAATTCTGTCATTTTAGACCACTAAGAAGTATGCCATGAGACAAAGAATCAACTAGGCAAGACAGGCAAGAATATTTTGGTAGAATTAACTTCAATAGATATTAGTAAAAAATAATAGAAGATATTAGTACAATTATTAAGAGATACATATGATTAATATATCTTATTTATATGTTAGTAAAATTATCTTTAGGTAGTAGTTAGTACAAAAGGATATCTTCTGATATTTTTAATGTAGAAAAGATGCCTTTAGCTAAGAGCTGACTCCATTTTCAGAACAAGTAGAAGTGAGGTGTTTAAACAACTTTGTTTTGCAAATAACAAGGAAAAGGAATTGCAATCCACAAGTTGCTGCAGTAAAGCAATGTCGGTTTGTTGGTTGATTTTAGCAGTTCTGAACAATTTCTTTGTTGTCTGTATATTTACTTGCCAGGGAAACTTCTTGGCCAAATTTTATCATAAGCTTTTTCCAGCAGAGTCTTTGTGGTCCTGGCAGTTACTGAAGTGTGTGGGGTGGGAGCTGTGGTACCCACAGGGCCCGAGCAGTCCTTGTCCCATGGAGTGGGTCACATTTGGCTCAGGCCATGTGCTGTGAGCTTTCTGCAGTAAATCTGCTTGTGACTGGTGTGGAATTAAACCCCTCTTCCCAGGAGTATTGTTGGAGATGAGATTGTCTCTGAGAGGGCAATAACATATTTCCATCACTAGGTTCTGTAGATAATTGTATTTTGTCTATATGAAGATGAAGAAATGAAAATAAAGCCCAAGTCACTTGCAGGGGTCAAATGGAAAGTCTGTGGTAAAGCAAAAAATATAATTGGTGTCTTTTTGACCTCCATTCCCTTCTGTAGTCAGTGGACACACTGAAATGTGTGCAAGTGCACACAGGGAAGGAGAGCAGAAAGGCTCTTTGCAGACCTGTCCTGTCTCTAGTTACCAGCAGGAATCTGAAGAGATTAGCCAGGTGATTGACACGGAGTTTGGGAGTTCTGTTTAAAATACACAGCCATTTTTCTAGAGTAAAACAGTTTCCATAGTAAAACATCGAACTGAATTATCTTTCTGCGTCTGTCATTACCAGTATTGTTAATGTTTGTGAACAGTTACATTAGCTATGTAAAAGCAGCTCTTGCGTGAGCTCCTCAGCAAAGATAATTTTCAGAACAGTCCTGTTAACCTCCCTGGTAACTCAGGATTTACACCAGCCTGTGGTCCAGGCTGCTGTGCTTCATCCTGAGATGTTGAAAGAACCCAATAGTTAAATGAGCACTTAATGTATGTAAAATGCTCAGTGCAAAGGCAGCAAAGGATGAAAGTGCCCTTAGTTCTGGTTTAGACTAATTTCTGGTTTGCTGGTTACTAAAGGTTGTTTAGACCAGTTCATATGTTAAACCTTAATGTTTGAGCTCAAGCTCTAATTTTTATGCCTGAGCTACATGAGCATCTTTATTAGTAAAAACTAGTTACTGTTGTTACAAAGAAGAGCAAGAGTGTGGTTGCTTTGTTGTGCTTTACTGTCTCATGAAGCAGCACTGTGGGCATGGAAAGCTTCAGTACATGTTGCCATTTTCTACAGAGTTTTGTGCACGAGCAGCTTCACTTTTTGCAGTAACGGAACAGCTCCCACGAATAGAGTTGTTCGGTGCCCATGAAAATAATAGCACTCCTTGAAGTAAAAGGCTCTGCTAAACAATATTCCATCGATTTTTTTTTTTTGGTATTGATTTTTAAAGAGAACATTTTTCTCACACAACTCGTGTAACACTGTAAGGAAGGAGTTGTTTCTAATGCTTCTATTTATAAGTCCTCCTTTCTGAGAAGGGGCTGTGTTTTCTCGCTGTAGATCAAAAGGATGCAGAGGGCTGGGAGACGGTTCAGCGTGGAAGGCCCGTTAGATCCCGATCCACAGCTCTGGCAACAAAACCTCCTGTAGCTGCAGAATCCCTGAAGTCCAGAGGTGACAGTGACAAAGAAAATGCCATTTCGCCACCAGCAGAGAACGAGCAGGGGGGTTCAGTCACGGAGAGCGGTGCATCCGAGAGCACAGAGCTGGGACAGAAGGATCCTTTGCAGTACTCTGAAGGTCCTCCTGAAAGGACTCAGGTCAGTACTTAATTTTAAACCATTTTCTAACCTTAAATCTTAAAACTTTTTCTTCAGAGCTTTTTCTGAAGGTGGTGTTGTCCAGAGCTTTTATGCACTGATCAGATTGGAAAAGGATTTAAAAAACAGTGGCTACTTCAGTTACATTCATAGAAATGCATTAGAATGTTGGCACAAATAGGCTAATTAAAATTATGTGGACAGCTTTTCCATCTTTTCCAAAAAGCCAGCGTTAGGCACATCTCATATGTAGATTTCAGGTAAAAAGATTCAAGTTTTGCAAGGTCATGAGCACCTGAAATAAGTGAAGTTATTTGCATCACTCATTGTCAAGTTGCCAGGTATTTTCTTTAAATCTGTTTGACTCCAAGTGACTTTAAAAATCAGTATGTTACATTTTGTTAATTTTGCAAATGCCTCTTGTTAGTTCCCAGCAGGTGCCTCAGAAACCAATGGGAGCACTGGGACACCATTGCAAGGAGATTCCTCACAACCAGCTCCTGAGATGCCTCCAGCTCTCACCAGCACTGACTGTGCTTCCAAAGGGCTGCAGCTAAATGAAGCCTCCTCCCAGAGCACTGATACTGTGGACTGGCATCAGACAGAAAAAGCTAAAACTGAAAGTGAAATGGATGCCTCAGATATTTCAAATGTGAGTGCTGCCAGATTGGTAAGAAATCTTATAAGATCTCCAAGTGAATAATAAATATAAGCCTTAATTTTCTCACTCTGTGTTGCACAGTGTTTATTGTCAGCCTGCTGTAAAAATTGTAGAAAAATCTATCAGGTACTTTAGAAGAAAGACCGAATTTAATGCCAGTAAAGTTTCTGAACTTAGACTAGGATATAGATGTGTTATTTGGAATAAAGGTATCAATGCTCTCATTACCTCTTTTGATGTTTGCACTATTGTTTTATCTCCTTCCATTGTCAATCATTTTAAGTCACACTCATTAAATTCTTACTCCAGTTTTGCTAATTGTTCAAACTGGGAACGTTTAGGGTATCAAAATTCTGTTAGAAACAAAGGTAGACCTCTGCCCTAGACTAACTGAGCTGCTCTCCTGAGCCTTCCATTGCAACCAGCAATTTGCAGGAATCCTGTTCTTAAGCAATAAATGTGAAGTCAGTAGTCTGTTTTTATGTGGCTTTCCAAAAAGGGTGTCCCTTCTTGTCTGGAGAATTCTGCAGCTCTCGGGGTGTGTCTGCTTTATTGGGATTGTCTGAGTGGAGAGTTGCAGTAATGTTACATAAAACCCAGGTTATACTTTCAGGTTTTGCTTTGGGTTTTGTTCTATTTTTTTGCTTTTTTCAGAAA
Source organism: Platyrinchus mystaceus (assembly GCA_035041135.1). Classification (NCBI taxonomy): domain Eukaryota; kingdom Metazoa; phylum Chordata; class Aves; order Passeriformes; family Tyrannidae; genus Platyrinchus; species Platyrinchus mystaceus. Next base: position 20,182,270 of record JAWWLV010000018.1, on the reverse strand, counting down.
CTAGATTAAAATTCTGATTTGCAGAGGTTTTCCTCTAAATCACATTCCCTTTAACATCTTTGCAAACTGGACTCCTGCTAGGTAATTGCCAAGCCAAGTACCTGTTTGCTTTTAGAGCTGATTTCTAGCAACTCATCCACTAACACTGTTCCAGATGCTCGGTCATTAACACTTCAGGATGCTGACAGGTTGGTGGGATCTGTGTCTCTTGGAAGCATTTTACTACTCCGGATTACACTGCTTTAAACACCAGTTTGTGTGTTGTGGCACATTTTTGATTGCTGGAGTGGAAATGAATTGGTTAATACTGGACACTAGAGAAGGAAAAGACAGTCAGTATTTTGAGGCTTACATTCTTGCCTCACTCTCTTGTCATCCATGTTGAAAAACAAGTACAGCCTGAGATTCCATTGTATTAACTACAGTAAAGTTTCCAGATATGGTTCATGCAGATAATTTTTGTCTTTAAATAGTACTTTGAAGCATGATTCTGTTTGAAAGGATAACAGCAGGCCATGCATTAATGACTCAAAGTATGCCTTGTTTAGTCCCGAAGAGTGGGTATTTAAAACAGTAATTACAGAAGAACTATCTTTGTTGCTTTTAATTACAGGGTTTGAGTAATATGTTTTGGAATGATGTGAATGATGCTTGATTTCGTAAGTGTTCACGTAGCTATTAAATGAGTTAATGGTTGCTAACAGTTTTAGTGGGGTTTATATTTCAGTTACCTTCACAAAATATAGCAGTAAAAGAACTACAAGTAATGAGGAGTCAAACAAAATATCATATAATTCATATTAACTGCATGGAATCCACTTTTTCGGGCTTGCTACTGACTTTGGTGTTTCCCCTCGTGTCGTGTTTCCTGCAGTCCATGGCAGAAGTCCTTGCTAAGAAAGAAGAGTTAGCAGATCGCTTGGAAAAGGCGAATGAAGAAGCCATTGCCAGTGCCATTGCAGAGGAAGAGCAGTTAACCAGAGAGATCGAAGCAGAGGAGAACAACGACATTAATATCGAGACTGACAATGACAGCGATTACTCCGTGAGTGTCCACGTTATTTTAATGTTCCCAAATTCAAGCTGTCCTTGTCGTCAGTGGAGTATGAATAGAGAACTTGTTGATGTAACCTGGTTTACATGTGAACTAAATAGTGTCATGCAATAATTACGCCACACTAAGGTATATTTAGGCTTTACTAAACTCCCAGCACAGTGCTGCTGAGTGGTACAGAGCTCTCTGATCTTGCAGCCATTGTCCTGCTGCCTATTTCTGGGTGCAAAACAGGGGGGGACTGGGACTTTTTATCTTCACTGCTGCCACACAAGAGTATGTGAAGCAGAAGTCTCCACTTTCACTGTCAGAAAGAGCAGGAACCGTATGTGTCTTTGGGGTGACCAGTTGAGTTTGGAAACATTGCTGAATGTTGATGATTTGGCACTGTTTAATGTGTGTGTACACCTGTGAGTTAAGGCTTCTGTTTTTACTCTCTGGTTCATATTGATTTTCAGGCTTGTATGGGCAGTGGAAGCATATCTTTCTGTGGTTTGTCTATGGACTGGAATGATGTTCTGGCAGATTATGAAGGTAAATTTTCACATGTTACTGTGCTTACATGGAAACGACAGCAAAAATTTAGAAAAATGCCCATTTTACTCATGGCTAGTTAAGGTTTCAGAAGTTTCCCCAACACCTAAATATTGTTCCAGGTTATGCTTTTTTCTGTGTTATTTCCTGAGGAAAGATGGATAGTTTGTGTGTTCAAACTATATCTGTGTGTCTTTGTTCTTCAGCTTTCTTTACCCATCTCTCTATTAGAATTTTTCATTTTTTTATCTAGTTTTACCTTAACATTAGGATAAAAGTGTAATAAAATAATTAAGCATTAAAATGCACAGAGATTAGAGATAAATGTAACATTCTTCAGTCTATGTTTGCACCTTAGGCTCAAGGGAACCCGTCTGAGAGAGAACTTCAAGAGGAGCTAATGCTTGTTAATTGCACTTTTTCCAGAAAAGCGTGTTTAAGTTACCCACATCTTTGTTTTCCCCCTGCACAGCTCGTGAGTCCTGGCGCCAGAGCAATTCCTGGGGAGACAGAGTGGAGGAGGAGCCCGCACGTCCCCCTGGCCACGGAATACACATGCACGAGAAACTGTCCTCCCCCTCACGCAAAAGGTTCTGCCCTTGTTACCTGTCTGCCTTAGCCAGTGAGAACAAGCAACCACACCATGGCTGCTCGAAACTTCAGAAACCTACTTTGTTTAAGTCTGTGGGTGCAAAGTGTTACAGAAAGCTCTAGATGTATTTTTTCGGAATGGACTAGGCTCGTGCTACATTGTCCACTAAAGATTTGAAGTCTAGAAGAACAGTATTCACATTTACAGGAAATAATTGCTCTCCAGTGGCCTGGGTTTTTTTACTCTTACTGAAAAGACATAGAAATGTTAGCTACACTGTCAGTTCATGTTGTCTCACTTGCTTTTGCTCTGCTTTGGTTTTTATTAAAAGAACAATAGCAGAATCCAAAAAGAAACATGAAGAGAAACAAATGAAAGCTCAACAGTTAAGAGAGAAGTTACGTGAAGAAAAGACACTGAAGCTTCAAAAATTAATGGAGAGGGTAAGCTTTTTGTAATATAAAGAGCTGCTCTGCTGCCTTTCAGAAAAGAGATTTTTTTTCTACATAGTCTAGACATGTTAGAGATTAAAACTAGTGCAGTTAGAGATTAAAACTAGATGCAATTTGCATCTGAGTCTGAGTTTACATAGTTTTCACAGCTAATCTGTGCATCACAGCTATTAAAGAAAGCATTATTTCAAATTGTGGTCTTCTGTGAGAGTTTTGGTGGCATACTAGACTGCCTCAGACTCAAGGATGGCATGAAAAGTAGAAATGTCTTGCATGTATCCAACAGAAATGCTAAAACTCACCGGAGTGAAGCAGTTTGGGTGTTTAACCCAAAGCAGTGTACTTTGGGTTAAACTTAATGCAGGCTTTGTGTAGGGCATGAAAATATTTTGTTCCTGTGAAGAAAGCTTTGAGTATTAGAAAACCCTGAGGAAAATTCAGGCCCTGTTTTCAGTTACTGTATTAGTAACAAATCTGCTCATTCTGTGTAGGAGAAAGATGTAAGGAAATGGAAGGAAGAACTATTAGATCAAAGGCGCAGGATGATGGAGGAGAAGTTACTCCATGCGGAATTCAAACGTGAAGTGCAGCTACAAGCAATTGTGAAAAAAGCACAAGAGGAAGAAGCTAAGGTAAATTACTTTGGTTTAAAGAGGAACAGTTTAGTAGTTATGCTTTTATAAATGTAGTACCTCAGAGTGCTCACGAGTAGGTTCTGAGGGAGGGTGCAAGTTAGATATGAACAGCTGTGAACTGTGAAGCAGGTAAATGCTGATGTCTAAACAGACCATTTTTCTCCAGTATGAATTTAAAATGAATTAGTTGTTATTAGACAACGTGGTGCATTGGACTGGAAAAAACGATGGGTTGAGTAGAAGACCTGATAGTTGTCTTGCTGCTTTTGTTCCTCACAGAGAGTACGGCAGCATTTTTGGTGATACCCAGTCCTGGAAGGAGTAGAAGATCTGATTATCAATTCTCTGCTTTCAGCATGTAGAAAGAGAAGGGGGGGAGTTCAATGCTCTTCTCTTTTGTTAAACATCTATTCTAGATCAAGCTTTCTGTGTCCTTTAACAGTAGTTCCGTGTTTTGTACCACTAATATTGTTAAGCAGCTGGAAATAGGTAGAAACCTGCAGTTATTCTAAAATAAGTATTTTGTTTAGTGCTTTTCTGACTTAATACGTAATTCCATAAGATGAGCTCTGGATGGGTGCTTTTTGGTTTGCCTCATTCATATCGCTTTGATAAACATTTTCATGCTTTAAGCCCAGCCAGCAACTAAACACCACACAACCGCACAAGTGTAAAGGTGAAAAATCTGATGGGTTGACATAGAAACAGTTAAATAACTGAAGGGGAAATCAATTCTAAGGAAAAGGAAAATAACAAAGAGAGATAAATAATACCCAAGAAAGACAAGTGATGAAAAAGGAAATGACTGGCAGTCCCAGAGCAGCAAGCCCTGCCAACTTCCCCCTGGTTTTGTTGCTGCACATGATGTCCTGTGGTCTCCAATATCCCTTTGGTCAGTTGGCCTTGACACTGTGCAAGCCCTGCTCAGCAGTAACTAAAACATCCCTGTGTTATCAGAACGGTTTCCAGCACAAGTCCAAAACATAGTCCCATAGTAACTACTGTGAAGAGAATTAACTCTATCCCAGCCAGAACCAGTAAAATATAAAGGAAATGTTTTATTTTAAAGACTGTTTTTCCCATCTCCTTAAAACTAAAATGTTTCCTTATATGATGAGCATGTATCCCAGCTGTGATTGATGCAGCTGTTCATCCACATTATTCAAGACAAGCACAACAAAACTTTGATTAAAACTGATTTAGCTTTTTTACTTAGTTGCTGTTTCTGTCTCTTGGATTCAAATGATTTCTAGACTACCCACTTCACTCTAACATACCTTCATTATTATTTCATTACACCATGTGACTGTCATTACACAGTGTGACTTCTGTAATTATATTAACTAAATCACACTTGCCATAATTTCCCAGACAAGCAAATGTTTCATGTATTATGTGTGTTTAAATGTGTAGGATCTGCTGCCTCGTGAGGCTCTTGTGTTGTGGAAATAAAGGTTAGTTGGGCCAGAAGGCTTTAGAGAAATAACTGATGAGCAGGATAACTGCAGACCATGGTAACTGTTGCTGCGCAGTTGGTTATCTAAATTCCCAGTGCTTGCTTGTTTACTGACCTGTAAAATCCATTCTGTAAATGGATTTTAGTCAGTAAACAAAGGTACAAATATCGTGCCACCCTTTACATGATCTGTTGTTGTTCTCTTTACCCAATTTTTTAGTGTGCACATTAAAGTTCTTTTAAGCCAGCCTTTTCTTATTATTTTTTTTGGTCTTGTGTATTGCACAGTGCTGTGGTTGAAAAAGGTAATATATGTTTATGAATTAGGTGATATGGATAAGAAATATGAAGACCATGGGCTTGTTTGTTTTTTTCTTACTCGTACTATGTATAGTTTCACTTTTTTACTCAGTAAGTACACATATATTTAAAGTTAGGTCAAAAGACCTGTTGGATTCTACTAGCACGTACTTATTTTACTGGTTTATCCATCTGGGTCTTAACATTCCACATGTTATGAATGAGGGAATAGATTGATCAAGTCCCGTTTTTGAGAGGATTGGGTAGATTTTTCTTTATTTTACCCAAAGTTTCTTTTCTTTTCTGATACAATTCAATTTCTCTTTTTATATTCCATGGGTTGTCTCATTTAAAAGAAACAAAGCAATAAAACAAACTAAAAAAAAAACACATTAAAACCTGAAGACTTATTCTCAACTTGGTAATTTTCCAACACATTCTGGAGAAACATCCTGCCAGTTTAATTATCGAGTGGGTGGAATTCCCTAAGAATGAAACCCATTTCAGCTTCTCAGGCCTTTTCTTGTACTTTCTGGTTATTGGCAGGTAAATGAAATTGCATTTATAAACACCTTAGAAGCTCAGAACAAACGTCATGACGTGTTGAATAAACTCAAGGAGTACGAGCAGCGTTTAAATGAATTGCAAGAGGAGCGTCAGCGAAGGCAAGAGGAGAAACAAGCCCGTGATGAAGCAGTTCAGGTACAATTTCTCTGTGGCTGCAGGGGAACAGTGAAATATGTGCCTGGGTTTCATTTTGGCTCTGCAGAGTCCTTGTTGCTTTCTATCTTACTTCCTTTGTTCAGCTTTGGAAAAGTGTATTCTAATATGTTTCTCCTTTGAAGTATTTCCGTGGTAAAGGGGAGGAAGGTAAATCATCAAACCCCTATAGCAGAGGTACCATAACTGCTGGGTAGATGACTCATGCCTGTCTTAAGGGGTTTTTTTGAAAATAGTTGTTACTTCTTCATAAACAAAATCCTTATGTTTTGGCAATACTTAAAACTTTGAGAGAGGAAACAGTAAAATAGTCCCTAACATATGCCTGCTGTCATAATTACAGTACTTTTTATAGGATCAGGGGAAAGCACAGTGCAAATGTTTGTAGTCCTGTAGTTCTGGTTGCTTTTTGTTTGGGGTTTTTTTGTTTTAATGCAGCATTTCAGTACTAGGTTTTCCCAGCCTCATGCATCCACTTTTTGTGGATGTAAGAATCCAAACCAAGCTTTCTTCTTATGTAAACTCCTCCTCCCTCTCTGTACATATGTCACATCACCACAACTGGAGATCACCTCTGGATCCAGTTTCTGCCAGAGCTTAGTTCTTAGGCTTAGAAGCTGATCCTATCTCCTTGTTGAAAAATGGGGCATCTTACTGACCTCACTGCTTCTGAGGCCATTTTTTGAGACAGGAGATACTCTAAAAGGGCTGGATAAAACTCTTTTTGAGACATTATTTAAAAGTTTCTGGATTTGCAAGGGTCAATTGCATTATCAGTGAAAAGTACCCTTCCAGATTGTTTATTAAAAACCTAACTGCAGTGATCCCATTTTTTGTAGATATTTATGTTTCCTTTTTCCAGCTCACAGTTTTAAATGAACTCCTTTCTGTGGTGTTGGGGTTTTTTTAACTCTGTCTTCTCTCTACCCTTTTTTTTGCCCTTTCCTGGGCTGTGTATGCATAGGGCTGTTCTTAGGCTGGCAGTTGAACAGACACTGCAGACAGGATTTCAGTCCTAAATCCCCCTTAGGACCACACTGTTCTCTTTGTATCCTTTTTGCCAGACCAAGGATCAAGCTGATGCTTCCTGCTGTGCTTTTTCCATGCACAAGTTCCATAACAGTTGAGCAAAGCCTTATATTTTGAGCCCTGTACTTTGGTATTTCTACATTACCTGTATCCTGTAGGATGTTTAAAATGTTTTCAAATAATCTTATTGATGAACTGGACTAGTAAGCTTTTATATTGCATAAACTTCTTCAGAATGAGCAAAATATATGTTAAATTAGTGTTAAGGTTAGTTCATGCAGCTGTGCTTTCGGTGTGTGTTCAAACTTCTGAATATGCTCATATTTGCATTTTATTCCATAAAAACGCAGTTCTTCCTCCATCATGAAGGACAAAATGCTGTAAGCAGACATTAAATACAGTTTCTGTTAATTCCTTTTCAATTTTTCCCTAAAAGAGGAGTTGGGATTGTCTTTCCTGTGGCAGGAGCGCAAGCGAGCCCTGGAAGCGGAGCGCCAGGCGCGGGTGGAGGAGCTGCTGATGAAGAGGAAGGAGCAGGAAGCGAGGATTGAACAGCAGAGGCAGGAGAAGGAAAAAGCACGAGAAGATGCAGCCCGGGAGAGGGCCAGGTAACTTTGCAATCACTTCTTTGGGTCCCTGCCCCTCAGCATTATCCCCTCCAGCAAGCTGCACCTTCTCCAGAGCAGCAGGGCCCTCCCGGCTTGGCAGGCGCAGGAGTTTAACAGGTAGCATTGATCACTATCCCTGAGGAGTGGTTTGAAAGAAGAAATCAGGGGAGCCATCATAAATTCTGTAATAGGTTTTTGTATTCCTTAGGTACGTGCACAATGTAAGATCATAGAATCATAGAATTAACTGCGTTGGAAGAGACCTCTGAGATGATCAAGTCCAACCCTTGATCCAACCCCACTGTGATACAAGACTATATGTTATTACATTCATCTAAGTTTTATTGCTGACAAGACCTCTTAGTAATTTGCCTTTTTTATTATTTACCTTAGTTTTCAAAGGAAACAAGATTAATGTTCCCCATTTCCTCCACTCTCTGGTAACTTTTGGACGTACTGGCATTGATTGGATTTCACCTTTTTTGTAGATACCAGAGATCACATTTGTGAAGCACAAAGCTGGGAAATCAGGCTTCATTAATTCTGCTGCCTATGAACTGTTTGGTTTATGGTTTTGTCCATAATCAAAAGTTCATAAAGGGGATTCTACGCAGGCTCTTCTCTCTTTCTTTAGTGCCAAAGAGTGAACACTGGGTGTGAGAGAGGTTTACTTTCAAGTCTGAAAGGGGAAACTACATTCTGCTTGTTTAATTTGCCAACTTCTGTTTGTATTCACCTCCTATTATTCCCTGTTTTCCTGCAGTTCTCCTTCTGCAAGCATTCCATAAAACCTAGATAGAAGGTTTTTTTCAGTGACAGGTGTTACTAATGGTTCTTTGTACATTTTAGTTGTCCTGACTTGTTTTCTTCAGAGTTGTCACAAAGGGAGTATTTTTTCTCCCAAGTAAAATATTCAGAAACTTATTGATCACCTTTCACCTTCCAAAATCATGAGTGACATCATAAAGAGATTGAGCTTTCCATTAGATGTGTAATGAATTCTGGGTAGAATTTATTGCCTTTCCCAGGACTTTGTGGACCTTTCCTTGGTGTATTGAGCCGAGTCACAATGAGATACAGTGAGTTGGAATGAATCCTTCAGTATTTTACTCTCATTCACAGACACCTGGGGAAGGTTAGGACTAAGAGGGAGAATTTGGTAGCTGTTTTGGGAAGGTAGGCACTGCATGTGTAAGGCTTCTGCATCTTTCTGGAATTTGAGGAAACCCTCATAGTAAGCAAATGTGAGATAATTGTCCCATTGGCATCTTTGTCCTCTAAGGTCTTCTACAGTTAAAACTCATCTGACAGCTCCAATCACATAATTCTTCGCTCTTTGTGTTTAGTCAGTGTTTAATCTGCCACTTCCCTTTGTTGCACCCCATTTATTTCCTTATGATATGTGAGAAACTGCAGTTTCCATTTCCCTTCTGTTAGTATTGTGTGTCAGCAAATTTCCTCTGTATTTGCTGCTATAACACTCAGCTTTCAAACACTTTGTACTTGATATTGCGGTACCGTGCTTGCACTTGTTTTTCTTTGCCAGATGCTGATTACAGATGCTGATTTTTTTTTTTTCCCTGATAATTTTGGGAAAGAGTAGGAAAGAATGTATGTGTGGTGTCCTACAATCTGTTATGTCAGAATGGCTTCAGAGTCATTACATGTCCTTAATAACAGTTCTGAGGTTTCTCTAACATAGCAGAATTAGAGGAGGATTCGGTGTCCTGGTTTAGAAGTTCAGGGAGGGATGAGCTTGACAGGAAGTTGGCTGTACTGTCCCCTCCATCCCGGATTTCAGTGTGTTTTGGTGGAACCTTGGGGTATCATTTGGTGTTTTGTTGGTTTTTTTCCCTGCTGCTAGGATTTAGCTTGTATCCTGAAGATTTAATACTTGCTGGAATGAGTAATTTTTGTAATATCTTCTAAAAATTTCTTCAGTATAAGCTTTACCATGTGCATCTGGTGGTGATTAAGGCATCTGTGTGAAAGGAATAGTGTACTTAAAACTGACTTTAAAAGCCCCTCTGCCCTTATGGTACATTAACTTGTTTCCAATAAGGTTTTAGTTGTAATTTCGAAGTATTTTTATATTCCAGAGAGTTGAAATCCGTAATATGGAAAATTTTGTTCTTGTCAATAGAAATCATAAAACTGTATAATGTACCCTAACCATGTAAAAAGAATGCTTTCAGAAGGGCTTGTGCAGGAGTAATGTTGATGCCTTGTAAATGGAAACTTGAGAATTTTGTTTCAAATACTATTAACCCAAAGTATGCAATGATAATAATTTGTTGGAGTTTGTAGCATTAAACAAATACGTAAAACCACAAACTGAAAGAAATGGCTAAAATAAGCTTTGGGTTTGGGTCATGTGTTAGTTGTGTTTTGTCTCGGCTCCTGGTGTGAGTCAGGAGCTCCTCAAAGCACAAACAAAGGCTGTAGTTCAGTTTTCCTTTATGTACCTCAGGGGAGACAGCACATAAACTACCTAATGCTTCTCATCCATCATCTCTTCCTCAGCTCCCACACCCATGGCAATTGGAAGAGTTCACTTATTCTCTCTGAAAGAACAGTTGTTTAGTATT
>JAWWLV010000018.1:20160114-20171640 GCA_035041135.1 Platyrinchus mystaceus | reverse complement strand
ATGGTGACATGGTCTCACATTCCTCACTGTTGACTGTCGTTGCTCTGATTTGGACTGAGGTTTGATCCAGGCTCTGCTACAGAGGTTCTGTGTCTTTATTAAAAAGTGAAAATATCTGTATTCTCTGTTAACTAAGTTGCTTTTTGCTGTTTTTCTTTTCTACTGAACCATCTTCAGCTTCATTTCTGGGGGTTCTTGTTCTCCATTTCTGACAGAAATCTGTCAGTCTTATACATGCTTTACATTATTAAAAGTTCTCCCTATACTTCTTATCTTTTGCTTAGAGATCGAGAAGAGAGGTTGGCAGCTCTTACTGCAGCTCAGCAAGAAGCCATGGAAGAACTACAGAAGAAGATTCAGCTGAAGGTATAAAAGGATAGATTAGTTGAAAAATACATCCATTTCTCTTTGCACAGTTTAATTCCACCGTAATTCAACGTGATTTTTCTTTGTTGCTTTGGTTATTTTCCATTCAGCATGACGAAAGTATTAGAAGGCACATGGAACAAATTGAACAGAGAAAAGAGAAAGCAGCTGAATTAAGCAGTGGAAGACATGCTAATACTGATTATGCACCAAAACTCACACCATATGAACGAAAGAAACAGTGCTCATTGTGCAATGTAATGGTAAGTTGGATTGAGGGGATACTGTTGGAATTGCAAGGCCAATCTAAGCCATGAAGGTACAAATTATGCTTCACTCACAGATGAGAGTTTTGCACATTTACTGTGTCCCCTCTGCTCTTGTAAAGTGCTGTGGATCCTCCTATCCATATAAATCTATGAAGGTGGGTTAGGGAGGATTTGAAAGAACTGTGGAGTTGTGGGTAGAATGGAGAGGGTGGGCAGTGCCCAGTTATTAACTGTCTCTGCCAGGAAAAACAAGAATTCTGGAGCATCAGATGGAAGGTAGTTCAAAGATAGATTTAAAGCCAAGTAAAGAATGTGGTTCTTTACATATTTGAATTTGCTGTGAGTTCAGGGGTTGATTGGACAGGTTTCATTGGATTGAAATTCACTGAAGGATATGGAGAAACCACATCAGACTCAAGAAGTTCTTGAATTGAGTTTGGTTGGATGCTTAAAAGGGTTGGAAGGGATAATGAGTGTCTGCTTTGTCTCCTCTTTTCCTTCATTATCTCATTTTTCGGTCACTGTTGGAAGCCTGGCAGATTTCCAACCTCACAGGGTATCTCTGCTTGTGTCTGCCCTTCCCTATATCCCAGGAAAAATGCAGAAGAGAAGCCACACAGTCACTGAGCAGGAAGATGGGAGATCTCTTCTTGTTGATAACTGGTTTCACTGATTTGCAAGGACTGTGCATTATTGCAGCCTTATATGCTACGAAGCATTATTTCCTTTAATTGCTAAATTGAGCAGGATTGCTTGGGATCACCTCAGGCAGTGCTGGAACAGAAACTCAGGCTCAGCAGACTGGAGTCTTGCATACTCACTGATCATGCATCTCAGAATGAAAATCCAATATATGAAGTTAGATTGAAGTAAAAATGAGATGAGAAGCCAAGATTTTTTAATCTATTATTACACTGCTGGCTAGCAAATCATTCTGTAATTTACTCCTAAGTCCTGCATAAAAGAAGTTTATGTAAATGAGGTTGAGGACTAAAGTACTGTGCTTGAATTTCTGAACACGCTCCTGACACATTGGCATATTTTGTATTATATTGTAAATACTGTTATTATGGAATTTGCAGAGGAAAAATAACTGTTAAGTCACTGTCATTACAGATTTCATCTGAAGTGTATCTTTTTAGCCACATTAAAGGGAAAAAACACCAACAAGCAGTGAGAGAAAACAGTAGTATACAAGGACGAGAGCTTTCAGATGAAGAAGTGGTAAGTTTTGTAACATTTTTTATATTACTTCTAGTTTTAAATGCTGTTCAGCTGAGTAGCCTGTGAAAGTCTTGAAAATTCTTATAAAGGAATTGAACCTCTTAGCATGGGAATCATAGCAGACTGCTGATGAAAATAAATGAAAGAAACAGTGCATTCAAATATTTCAGGCAATTGCCATTTGAAATAGATTTTCTATAAAATGTGACAAGTTTCTGTTAATCACAGGCGTTTTTCATCTTGCTATAATATTTTTATCATAAAAATCTGATACATTGCAGGTGTCGGCATTTCTCACATTTTTATTTTCTTCCTTTTTGTTGCTTAAAATACCTCAGTTCTTTTTTAGGTTGTCAGATGTGATGTCCTATGCGTCAAGGTCCACAGTGCTCAAAACTGTAGTGCTAAATTACTTTAAAATGTAAGATTGGAAGTGGTTTTTAAGTATTAACATTGCTAAAAGAGCAATAAATAGTTAGTTTTTCAGTAGCTTCTTTAGAACAGTTGGCACTTTGCTTTATGAAGCAATTGAGGATGTTTCTTACTAAATCAAGAGACCATGCTGTTGAAAACACATCTGAATAGTTGTCTGATTTAATTTTTCTTGGCTGCTGCCTGAATTGAACCACAGTATTACGTCATGGCCTTTTCAATGAGAATTTGAGTTCTGCCACATCTAACAAAAATTGTCAATGTCTGTGTATTACACCTGTCAGGGGTCAGGAGGACACACCGAGCAAGCCAGTTCTTCAGTGCTGATTCAGATTTAACTTAGTTGTGTTTGGAAATCTGTTCCCAGCCAAGCTGATTCCACTGACACTGTTCAGTTGTCATAATTTTTTTCCCTTTCCTTCACAGTTTTTGTTACTATTTTTATCTACTGAAATATTTGGGTTTACAGCTTCTTGCATCCAGTTGTAACATCTTTTCTTTTTTAAAAAGCTTGGTGACTTAGGTCTCTGAGGTGCTGAAACCCACAAAGGTGGTTACTGTTTATCACTGAAAGGACAGAAAAAGATAACTGGGGAGATACAGGAGTCTGGAGCATTAAATGTTCGCTGAGCTGCACTTTGGCACCCCTTCCCAGTTGTAAGGACAGCACATAAGCTGTTTTTTCAGCTTTTCCTCTTGGACAGTGGTTAGTGGGCAGGTGTGATGTTGGATTTGGTGTTCAGGTGCCAGGCTTACCTAACTGGATATATGGGAGGAGGCTCCGTACTGCATCCTGAAAATGCAAGCTGTGGGGCCAGAGGGTGGGCAGTCTGTAGCACTGGAATGGTCTTGCATCTCTCTGACCTTTGCCGGTGTCTGTCTGGCCACTGATGACTGAACTGTGGCTCTTGCTGGGCAGCTGGCTCAGGAATCTGGAGGCAAACAGTGAACTGGATTTTCTTTTGATTTAGCATTTCACACTCTTCACAACACCTCATGTGGTAGCTTAACAATTCCAGCTTCACGTACCAACAGCTGCTTTTGCACCCAGTTGGTGAAACAGAAGTTCCACTAGAGGGCACAGAGATCCTGATTTTTGTGGAGTCCGACATCACGTGCTTAAATCCAGGGTTTCTCAGCAAAAAATTTTGATGTGAACTTAAGACCAAGTTGAAGGTTAAATGTATGTAATTCTTGAATAATAGTGCAGGAGAGATAGGAGAGAACAGTTTCAACTGAATGAACAGTTTGAGGATTATGAGAGCAGATTTTAATATTCTTAAGGGACTGCATAGTATTTAGCATACTGGCAACCTATGGATGCTTCCATTGTTAAATATTTTATATATTATGCATAGCTATATTTCAATTAGTCTGTATAAAATTATGAACTATATTATTGTATTCTGAAATTTCCTTGGCCTGAGGCCCTCTCTGCTTTTCATAACTTATTATGTTTTCCAAAGAGCAGTACTAAGATATACATGTGTGAGATATGGTCACTGTAAGGTAGGAAAGCACTTTTATTTATTGGAGCAGTCTGCTTTGTGTACCTCTTTTTTCAGCATGCACAGTTGATGCCACCTCCACAACCAAAGCCTTCAGTAACTTCTCAAGTTTTAAAATAATTGAGAAAAAAAATCGAGAGTATTACATGGAAGTAAAACCATATCCCAGAGCTTTATAATACCCATAGTTTTATTTATCACTGTTTTCAATTTTTTAGTCAGTGAAGGTAACTCTAGTGAGAACATACTTGTACTACTTAAAGTTATTACTTGTCATCTGTGATGTCTTTAGATTATATATGTCTTGTCTGTGACCCTTCTTCTTTGACATAAAAGATTTTATTTATATCACCTTTGACCTAATAAAATTTCACCTTTAACCTTATGCACTTGACACCCCAGATAACTTACTCTTGATCTCTGACTCATTTTGTGTTCAGCCTGTTCAGTATAATAGGGAGCTGCCTAGAAAGAAAAAGCTTCTTAAAAATTGTAATCTGATCATAGAATTTCTTTGTTATTCCTTGAGAAATCATAGGATTTGAAATATTTCTGTCTGTATTAGTATCTCAGAAGGTAAGATTTAGGTATATCCTTAAGATTTTGGAAACTGATTTAAATAAATGATTATATAATTTCTCTTCACACGGTAAGGATTGTTTTTGGTTGATTTAACTCCAAGCAAAAAGTTAAAAACTGTACTGAGTGGTCATTGACACTGAATTTTCCAGGCCAGATGGATGATAGGATTTGATCTTGCCAGATATAAAAAGAAACTGATACATTCTAGAGCTTTTCCCTTTGCTATAACAATCTATAAGTTCTGTGCTTTTACAGACATTTTCAGAGATAAAAGCAGACTTCATGTTAGAGCAGTGTCCCATCATTTTGGAGTTAAACATGGATTGTGTTTAATTCCATCATATCTTGTGCAGGAGCTGACAGCTGTGTTAGACCATCAGTGAGGTGAATTCACTTGTGGGTGTGATATGCTTGGTGAAACACACAAACAAAATAGTTTTGCTATGAATGTAAATACTGAAAATGAAAAAGCACGAAGTTCTTTCTTAGATTGTGTGACAGCTTCGTTTCACCTCAGCCTTTTGGGTGAAAATCCCCTCATTTAGGCATTTATTAGTCTCCAGCTGAAACAGATGTAGATTTCTCTTACAGCAAACACCAACGGATTTTGAAACATTTTGAAACACGTGAAAGCAAATTTAAGTTCTATTCACATTTTTTACTTCCTTTGTAACTTTGCTTTTGTCTGGCCTGTTATAGATACATTAATTCACGTAGTTGGTAAAAACTCTTTCATCAGGCTAAAAGCCATCTTTCCTTCACTACATTCACTGTGATCTTCAGTGCAGTAACAACGTTCTCTCTCCATTATCTCTCTGTTTAAATGCCTGGCTTCCTCCATCAAACTCTCAGCTTTCCCTCCTTTTTGCATTGCCATTTTCTATGCTATTGATTTCCCATCCCCTCTCTCAATATCCATATTGCTTTCAGTTCAGCAAAAGATGTAAACAGTGTAAGCAATTTGCTTTCATTGACTTCACTGGAATCAATTAGTGTGTTTGTAGTCCTGACTAATTACTTGGCTGAATTAAAGCCTGTGTGACACAAAGACCTCACTGAGAAGGTGCCTGTGAAAGCCGCAGGACAACACCTGGTGATTTCATTAGGCTGAGGAGTCCCTGCAAGGACCTTATATTTGTTTGCTCCCACTTGTAGCTCCTCCTGATTCATTTTTATGCCCCTCTGCTTTCCCTTTTGTCTTTGCCTTTCTTGCCTGTCCCAGTTTGCTTTGAGAAATTACCCTAAGATCAGTAATCCTTACAGCTTGCTGCCTTTGAACCACTGTCCCAGCTCTTGTCTGTATCTCCTGGCATTTATATGCCATGGTTTAAAGGTACTTTTAGAATATAAATCATGTCATTCCATGTGGTCTATGAATGTTTCCAATAAGTGAAAAGTACTTCTAAAAACCAGATGAAATAGATAACTTGGCAGAGGTTGCTTAATTTATATAAGGTGCATGCTAAAATTTTATGTATTCCCAAGCAGGATGGAGGAATATTAATGAACCTTTGTTTGCATATGTGAAAAATGTGGGGTTTTTTATCAGGGAAGAAAACTGACTCTATTATCATTATATAAAAACTTCTAATAGGTGTTTTTAGATCAAATGAAAACATAATCCCATGATGGAGCAGAGAGGTTGTTGTTGTCTGACAGCGCTAAAATGTGAGGATTTATATAAAGCCACAGTTGGTCGAGCCCACCCACGATCCTTCGGAAAAACCAGCTGGCCAGTGCCTCGAGCTCCCTCAGGAGTGTTTGCTGCCTGGTTGGCCGGGGCTGCAGTCTGGCCTTCCCTGGCACAGCCCTGCCCAGGGCACAGGCTGTGATTTACACCCTGGGCTGTGCTGGCAGCTCCCCCTGGCCCGGGCCGTGCTGGTGCAGGATGTGGCAGGAGCCAGCCCGGGCAGGGCTGTGCTGGGACATGTGCTGTGCCAGCCAGGTCAGGGTTGTAGCCAGCACAACACAGAGAGAGAGCTGTTCATGGCAGTTGGAATTTCTAAAAGCTTTTTAGGGGTGAGGAGTTGTTGTTCTGAAAGAAATGGAGCTGTTTTCTCAGTGTTCTGCTTCCATTATTTGTTGCAGAGGAAATTGCTGATGGAAAGAGATGTGGCAGTGGTGTCATGCCTTACCCTTGCTCTTTTTCTTCTGTATTTACAAGGAGCTTTCTTGTTTGGAAACATGATGATGCCTGGACTTTGCTAATTTTTTTAAAATTCACTATGTTTTCATTAACAATTAAGTATAACTATTGCTTTATTGCTTCAGCCTTAGCAGTATTGAAATGAATACATTTATTTTCCTTTCTGAATCAGTGTTTTCAAGTTCTTCTATTTAAATGAGTAATAGTGTTTTATGAACTCCTTTGGTAACCTGTCTAAAAGGTATGATTAAGCAAAGTGGAAAATAATAATACTAAAGATTATTAGGTTTTTAGTTTCATCTAATAGAGAAGTTTGAGGTATTTATACCCGTGGGTATGTGGTCTTTTAAAAATTATTACACACAGTTAATAGTTCTCTTTTTTGTTCTGGAACATTCATGTGTATGTTACATGTCTACTTGTATACACAGAGTCACTGAATGGTTTGGGGTGGAAGGGACCTTAAAGCTCATCTTGTTCCAACCCCCTGCCATGGGCAGGGACACCTTCCACTACACCAGGTTGCTCCAAGCCCTGTCCAACCTGGCCTCGGACACTCCCAGGGAAGGGGCAGCTGTGAAGTCTGTGTACCCAGTGTTTGCAGCCTTGGTGTTGCCCTGGGGTGTGTTTGCACTTCATCTCTTCTGCCATTTGCCTGCTCTGTTAGACCATTGCAGTGCAGAGAGATGATCCTGACTCAGCTCTAGTGGTACAGAACACTGAAGCCAGTTCTGGGTGGTATGGTGGTGCATATAGTTTGCTCATATGTAGAACAATATTCCTGTGTCTTCTATCCCCAGACTTACAAAATATAGACTTCATTGTAAATTCATTTTTTTTTCTTGGCATCTGATTATAGTTCTCCAACAGTAGCCCATTTTTCTTCTCTGTGGCTCAGTGGAAGCAACCTGTAAATCACTTGCCAACAAGAACTCCCCCATCCCAGTGCAGCCTCAGGTTCTGGTTGAGTTGGCTTTACTCAATGTTTTTTTCCTGAGGAAGGAAGAATTATTTTTTAGAGAAGGGTTGTGTGTTGCTAGAGGAGTGGAATTAGGCCAAGCATCTGTGGTCCATTTCTTGTTTATGGATGTTTCATATCTGCTGGATACCTGTGGTTCTTTCAGCCCAGGAACTCAGGCCATGTCATTCTGTTATGAATACTTCTGTCCTAGAAGAAGCTGTCATGAACAGTCAAGTAATTATAAAGCCTAATCCATGGTGCAGCTTGCAGAAGGTCTCTCAGTGCTCCATACATCAATTCTACTTTTTTGTACTTTGTGTAGCAGTAGCTTCTTACCTTTAATTTATTATAAAGTGTTGTTTTGCTTGGCAAAAATGTGTGTGATTAATTGTTTATTGGCTGTGCCTTTAATTGTGATAGATGGTTGCCAGCAGCTGCACCCTTCCTCTTTTTGGCTTGGATATCTTGGATATTCACAGCCAGTAAGAAAAACTGCTGCTGGCAGGGCCAGCTACACTCTCATCTCCCTGTTTCTCTCCATTGCCCTTGGAGCCACAGGATAATGTCAGTGCCTTCCAGCTTTCCTCCCTCATCTGCAGGGATGCTTTCCTTGTCCAGGATGCAGAATTCTCATTCTCACAGCAGAAAGACCTTTACTTTGCCTTCTGTTCCCACGTTTTGGAGTGACAAGTGGGAAAGGGAATGGTCTTAAAAATTTGAAGAAATACCTGAACCTACTATTAAGAGTATTATTTGCTAGATAGTGGCAGACTGTTGTATCACTGAATTTAAGGACAAGCAAGGTGACTGAAAGTGCACTCAGTACTAGTAGTAAAAATAGTATTTATTTTGGACATGCTGAAAAGCAGGATCATGAGAAAAAATTAATTAAATTCAAGATGTGAAGGAAATAGTATTTGAATATTCATTACTTTATAACTTGTTTCTTCATATATGTATCAACTATAATAACTCTTATTAATGGTAACAGGTAAATACCTTTCCTTACTCTGAATCTTCATATTTGGAGTGGATCATCACTTGTGGTGTTATAACAGTATTTGATTCCTTTATGATTAAGAATTAATGATCCTTTGTGTTTCAAGCTGTCATTGTTTAAAATCGAAATGTGCTTCTGATATCACTCACAGTCTGCTTCAGCATCTGTTTTCCGTACTAAATATTGTCCTAGGCTATGAGGAAAAAATAAAATACTGAGGAGTTTTGTTGAAACGTGTAGTAAAATCATGAACAAATATCCCTGTGGTAATGTGATTTAGAACTGAGCCTTAAAAATCTCTCCAAAATTGGGCAAATATATCCCGTGATTATTTACACAAGTAAGAAACCATTATTCCTGACATTGGTAATAAATATTGAAAACATTTTTTAATGATTTTCTGCAGTTATGGGGTGTTTATTTTGTAACAGGTAGAGGTGTAGAACCAAAAGGTATAGTAGGCTTCAGAATAGTTACCATTTGGTTTATTAGAATATATTCCTTATGTACCTTACCTTTATGGAAAATACTCAGTTTGATATATGTAGTTTTTATTAAAATGGTAAATGAATGACAGCCATTATTATGTGATATAAGCTACTACAAGTATTTCTTCATAGTCTTCCTCCTGTTTATATTTTAATGCTGATATGAGAGGGCAAGTAGCATCAAGTGTTTGGGTGTTCTGAATATGGGATTTAGATAAATAGCTAGAGTCAGATGTTTTTCAAGTTACCTTGGTCTGCAGAATTGGGTTAGAAAACTTATAAGAATGCCTTTTCTTTCAGACCGTGGGGATTAAAGGTTGGAAAAAATACAAAAATAATAAGAATAACCAGTCTTCTGGTATTCTGGCACTCCTGCTTCAGTCCTGGCCAGAATCCAGAAATACAGAAGGGAATGAAAATGAAAAAATAACAGAGAAAAAAAAAACCTATAAACTCTTCAGATTCAGGAAGGTCATTTTGACTCAGTTTTTTTGAGTGAAAGTCCAGTGGCTGGGAAGGTTTTCCACTTAAATGCCATGGTTAGTTTATAAATAATAGAACCAGGGTTAACTGAGCCCTGGGTCACGCTCTGTGAGGGACGCACTGACATGGGAGAGGCAGACCTTTCCCTGCCTGGTGCTGGACAGAGGTTTTCCCTGCAGAGCTGCTTTGTGGGACCCTCCAGAGCTTAGAGAAGGCACCAGACAATACCTGATACACTGGGTGCTGGTCATGGCCACTCCTGCCAGCAGCCTGCCTTCCCTGGCTGTCCCTGCCCGTGTGCGTGGGAGAGCCAGCCCAGGAGCACAGGCACCTGCAGTTACAGCTGCCCTGCAGCAACACAGCCAGGCTGGGATTTTCTTCTTGGCTCAGAGGCTTCGCTGCAATATTGTCCTGCCTATGCAGGCTTGCCCCAGGCAGAATTCATAAAAAGGCAACACTTACTTAACAAGAAAGGAATGGGAAATAAGTGTTTGTGTTACGCTTAGTCCTAATTTTAGACTGAGGAATTTCGTTGGGAAAGATTCTGTTTGGCACACTTCACAATTTAATAATGTTACTAGGAATATTTGCTGAGTAGTGAAATAGTAGCTTGTATGTAATACAGACAGCCAAGAAGTGTCATAGTCAGAGATGGGGTAGGAACATAATTTTGCAGTTGTGTTCTGCTTTGATAAATACTTACATATCCAAGGTTTCTTCATCTGCAAGGACAGATACGTGGCTGCTGCTCCTGCTGGAATCAGGATATTAAATGGGGAGAGCTAGTGAAGAGTTTTGGTGTTGTGAATAGGTATTGTATGAAGAGGATGTCAGTTAGGAAATTTCTTCTCCAGCTGTTGTATTTTATGTAGATTACTGAGGCTCAGAATCCAGTTTCTGGTATGGTTTTCCTCATCCAAGCAGAAGTGGACCCTACTCAGCTAAATAGCATTTCAGCATTTTGTAGTATTTGCTACACTGTTCATGGAAAAACTTTGCAATTCTATTTGTTCTGGAGTCTAAAAATGTATTTCAGAGGATATTGATTATAATGCTGTTATTCCTGTAAATGTAAACATGACATGTAAGAAAAAGGAGTGTAATTCAGTGTAGAGAGAAAAGCTTGATTATAAGAAGTGCTTAGTCAACTAAAATGATCAACTTTGAGATATGAAATGAACAGGATAGATTTTCTATTTCAGGCAGTTGAATGGGACTAGGCAATAACGAGCAAGAATGTGACTTCAGGGGTGACCTTATTAGTTTCAGCTTTAATGGTTTTGGCAACTCAGTTTCTCTTTAGTTTGTAGATGAGGCCCATCTGTTGCATTTGGAAAGTTTCAGGATTCTCAATGACTTAAAGTCAGACCAGTTGAGGATGGAGGGAGAAAGGAGGAAAAATAAAGGCATTTTTAGTAAATAACCTAGTTTCTGTCTGCTTCGTGGTGGCTGCAGTTGTACATGTGCATTTAATGTTAGTCTTTATCACCTTGCTTGTAAATGAAGTATTGAAACTTTTACAGGAAATTTATTTCGTTTTAAAAATTACTTCAGTATTATATAAAAATTGTTAGAGGTTATAAGGCTTTGTCAAATAGCAACATGTGTCTATACCAAATGCCATTAAATATCAGATGGTACATATTTACTACGTTACTTTTATGCTTTGTAGCTTTTTCAGCTGGAGACTGGGAGTCTCCCTCTAAGAAACAGGTACAGTATCCCTGGGGATTTTTAGAAGTAACCCTCAGATTTGAGGAATGCAAGTAAATAACACTAGGGAGAAATAGCAGGAGGATTTTTACTCCCAGGGGTTGCTGAGCCATCGTCACATGAGTATGCACAGAGGAACATATGCAGGTGGTCATGAAGAAATACATTAGCCTTCTGTTGTTTCCATGTTTTGCAGCTCTGCATCCCAGCACAGGACAGTCTGGCTGCTCTTTGTGGCCCAGATTCTGCCATCTCTGGGAAAGCTGATCCCTTGTTTTGTGCCATCAGTGATTTTAGCTGTGGAGCTGAGAGGACAAGTGTCAAGTATGAAGAAAGTGATGGCAGAAATCTGAT
>JAWWLV010000018.1:20142032-20157872 GCA_035041135.1 Platyrinchus mystaceus | reverse complement strand
CTGGGGTTGTTCAGCCTGGAGAGGAGGAGGCTCAGGGGAGACCTCATCACTCTCTACAACTCCCTGACAGGAGGTTGGAGCCAGGTGGGAGTTGGTCTCTTCTCCCAGGAACCAGCAGTAGGACAAGAGGGCTCGGTCTCAAGCTCTGCCAGGGGAGGTTGAGGTTGGATATTAGGAAGAAATTCTTTACACAGAGGGTAATCAGACATTGGAATGGGCTGCCCAGGAAGGGGGTGGATTCTCCATCCCTGGAGCTTTTTAAGGTGAGACTGGATGTGGCATCAGTGCCATGGGCTGGGAACCACGGCGGAGTTGGATCAAGGGTTGGACTTGATGATCTCAGAGGTCTTTTCCAAACTGTCTGATTCCGGGATTCTGTTCTGCACTGGCTACGGGTTCGTGAAGAACTAACTCATCACAAACTGTTGCCCTACTGACTCATCACAAACTGTTGCCCTACTGCACAGCCTTCTGAGACACTGTTAGGAAGTTTTCTTTAAAGTACTTCTTGCTAAAATTAAATAATATTACAGGCAAGGGAAAATGCTTACAGAAGCTGTTAGAATGATGTTTACCTATGGCTGCAGCAATATATAACAATATGCACAGTTTGAACAACTTTGATATTCCTCAAATACATGGAGGAAGAGGTGCTCAGGTGTGCTGGGAGTTCTCCAAGGTAGGCAGTGGAGCAAAGTGAAAGTCAATGTTACTTTTAAAATTTGTGCTGGATTTCTTATATCTAATATTAATTCAGTATTCATTTTGCATTCATGTGATTTAAGATACTTACTTCATTTACTGTTTTCACCAAATATATATTGCTAGGGTATATCATGCGGCAATGCTTTCCAAAAACTAAGTGGTCTTTTTCCAGGAAATTTTACAGAGATTTATTTTGTTTTCAACAGGCATAATATTTTCCTCAATCAGTGAAAGAAAATATAGGTTGTTTTCTGGAAAATGCTGTGTATAAATTTTTTAACACTTCACCTTTTACTTTGAATTTTAAGGATGCTTACTAAAAAGGGAGGAATAACCACTTCTGATCGTGGCCCTAATTATTTTCAAAGCTAAATTATCCTAATAAGCAGTGGTGACCTGGGCTTCATAATATGTTTGGTATTCTACAAGAAAACAGATATAAGCCTCAGTATATTAAAAATTGTGTAAATACATTCTAATAATTGGCATTAAACTAATTGTTTAGTATTTCTTCTGTGGGGAACGGAAATTTTACCAATATTTTGCTTAAAGTCAGATTTGTGAGAGGAAAAGTGATTTTCCCGTTAATAAATGGTAGCATTGTAAGTAGTGAACAGTTCCAATGTATTTTAATAAAGTTAAGACAAGTTTAGATTTTCATGAAGAGTTAAAATAAAAACTGGAATTACCTTTTTTAATGTAATGAGTTGTGTTAGTAGAGCAGGTTTCATGTAGCTGTGAAGGGCAGCTTGGAGGAGAGAAGATGTCAGCTTGGAGTTCATACTTGTTAAATGACAGTTCCTTGAAAATAAGGCACAGCATTTATTCTCCTTTTAATAATTATTGTCCCTTTTTAGAAAATGCCCAGGATTTGTTCTCTCCAGTGTGAAATAGTCTCTTTCCCAAGATCTGTTTTAAAATTTGACTTCATTTTCATAACCTCTTGTTAAATATTATAAACAGCACAAAAATAATACTGTTTTTTCCTGGGAAGATAATATGTGATCTCCGTCACATACTGTAACACTCCATATTATTTCACTATTTTCTGCAGGAGCACCTGTCATTAAAAAAGTACATTGTGGACATTGTGATTGAGAGTTCTGTTCCCGTGGAACCATTAAAAGATGGAGAGGAGAAACAAAAAATTAAAAAGAAAGCCAAGAAGCTGAAGGCACGGATGAACTCCAGGTAATACAAATTCCTCTTTATTTTTTTTCCCTTTAAGTTTTTTCTAAACTTTACCTTTTGTCCTTTAGTATTGAGTGCAGTGGAAGGCTGAAAAAAATGTAAAATTATTTGCTTTGGGAGTGTCTTGAAAATAACACTGATGAGCCTAATTTATGGCCACTTTCTCTGATTGAGAAAGAAAACTGAATATCGATCTGGAGCCCTTGGTTTCACCTGTTAAGAGCTTTTCTCATAATTGGATGCCAGTGCCCTGCCAAAACTGTAGCCTCTTCTAGCATACAATAGCATGTTTAAATTTGTGTAAACCATGCCTATTTTTCTTTCTAGCTATTGATTTTTAAATGAGGTATCAAAGAAAATCAATAGTAATCAACAAATAGAAGTCAGCCCACTGTAGTGTCAAATCCCATGACTAAATTTAATAATTTTTTGTTGCCTGTCACAACAAGAAGAATAAAAATATCCTAAAATGGAAAGTGAGCTGTCAGACCTGCAATTTGTTCTTCGTCTAAAAAGTGACATCTGCAAATCAGTATGATGTGCAGGACATCATTATATCATGAACTGGCAGTGTCACTCTCTGCAGCTGAATAGTCCCCAGCCAAGGTTAATACTTAATTGAATATTGTGATATATTTTTGCATTTCTCTCTAAAAATACTTCTCAGTAGGTAAGAGTCATCCTTGCCTTCTTAAGCAAGAAGGGCTTCAAAGAAGAGAAAAACACCTCCATGGATTTTCAGAGCTACAGCAAAAATGAGATATTTTATTAACTCATTAGAATGCTAATAAAGGCACATCAGTCTTCAAAAACACAACACTTCTACAGTGTATTGCTGTTTCTGATTGCTTTCCTCTTTGCAAATCCGCTATCTGCATAGTACATTAGAACACACTGTTGAAACTGGATAATGATCTTCCAGGTTTCTGATTGCTCAAGATGCAGAGTTATTCATATGACCTGTTGATTTAATGCAGTTACTGGGTCCAATTTTAATTATTTCTTCAGAGCTGCTTCTGTTGAATTTAGTCAAAGATTTGTCAGACCTCAGAATACAGGTTCAAATGATAAATAATTTGTTACTGGCACTGAGAGGAGAAAACTTTTTCAGAACAACTTGAATTCTTATGTGTCAGACTGCTGGGTCAGTCAGCATGTTCATCCTGAAAAATTGTAATTAAAACGGTAAAAAAGGGGCATCATTTTACAAAGGTGACGTACTATTTAAAATACAGTGAAAGCTTCAAAATCTAAGAGGAGTTATCTTGGTCTGACATGAAATCCATGTTCATTAGGCTTGTTTTTCCCATTAAAGGGTGACTAAACTTTCCAGCGGGTTTCTTGTCCTGGAAGATAACTCGCAGTTAAATTGAGGATTTCACCATGAGTTTTCTAATGTTAACACGAAAGACTTCCTAATAAAAATGTCCATTAGTGGTATAAAGCAAAGGTATTTTGATGTTGATAATTTGGAATTTCATAGGTGTTAGTAGATTTATCTACAGACCATGTTTTAGGACATATCTACAAGTCTCCCTCTTCCCTA
Organism: Platyrinchus mystaceus; assembly: GCA_035041135.1. Lineage (NCBI taxonomy): Eukaryota > Metazoa > Chordata > Aves > Passeriformes > Tyrannidae > Platyrinchus > Platyrinchus mystaceus. The sequence goes on along the minus strand of JAWWLV010000018.1, from coordinate 20,154,430 downwards.
TAAAAAGAAATAGTTACAACAAATGCCCTTCCCCCTCAGCTCTTGAAATGATACATTCATTTCAGTTTCTAGGAAGGTGTGATATTTTAAAACTGGAAAAAAATAAGAACTGCATCCGGAGAGGTTCCTGTTGCTCTCCTGAGTTTCCAGATCTTAAATCACTCTTGCAATATCAAAGCAATGAAGGGCAGAGGTGAATGAGGGGACAAATGGTGATCAATGGGATATTAGATATGTTGAGAAGTTTTGTTAGTCATATTAATTATATTTATAACCCTAAGCCATTTAACTGGTGCTATCAATAACAACTGATATATAGCTAAGTAAATTATCTCAGGTTATCATGTACTTGGGTACTCCTGTGGCAAAAGGAGTCTTGATGAAAGCTAAATTTTAGCATTAGAAGTGGTTACCATATAGTTGGTATATGCTTTTCAGTGGATTTAAAGCACTCCAGCCACGTGCATTTAGTAACAGGTATTTTGGGGCATTTTTCAAGTTTGACTGACTGGTCTGTGCAGCAGCTGACGTGTTGTTTCTGGGTAAGAAGGCAAGAGGTTAATAAAGGAATCTCACCTTCATGTTTAATACTGAATTCAGCTGTGATTAATGGCTTTATTAATGGCCCACAAATCAGAGCTAGTGGTGATATAACAATATTTGCATGGAGCGTAAGTTGGAAGGGTTAAGCTGAGGGAAAATCGGAGTAGCTTTGGGAAACTGGATCCACTTGTGGGAACAGAAAATATAAAGTTTACTCTATATACCTGAGAGAAATGTATCTGCATCGCTGTAGTGCCTGGATTAGTTTTGCTTTATGTGTGTGTGTGTTATTAAAGGCAGGTTACAGGATTAGCACTGTGAATCCTGCTTTGGTCCACGAGCAAATCATGATTTTCACCTGTTGGCACAGGCTGGCTGGAGTGAAAACAAGCAGTGGAAAAGAGGCTTGTCTCCCTCTTCCTGCTTTTTGGCGTATGGCCAGTGTAAATAATAGTTTTAAGGGACTAAAGAGGTTGTGTTTTTGTTTCCAGCAGTAAAACAGTCATTCTTTGGGGTGTTTCTATGCTGTTTGCCTATAATTTATTATATTACAGTACAATCAGTAGTTACATGAAAATGGTGCTTTGCCTGTAAATATAACCAAATATTTATATGTTAACTATAATATGTACTGATCTGATCTGCACTACATGTCTAAATCACTTATGTTTTATATAATTATTTTATATTTATAACATCATAATATAAATTATATCTAAATTAATATAAATTATTAAATAAATCATTGCAATTAAGTATAAAATAAAACAAAAATATTAAAATAGATGTAAATAATTATTATAATTATATACAAAATTATACATTATGATTGTTGTAGTAAAATATTATAAATTAATTTATTAAAATAATATGAAGTATATCACTAATAATTTTATAATAGGCAGTAGATTACTACATTTCTATATACACTTGTGCAGTTTTCTACCATTTCAAAAGTCAACTTACATATGCCATTTGTGTACTGATGTTATTCTAAAGTAGTAATATTAATCATAAATTGTTAATGGCACCAGTGTGGGTTCTGACAGGGCAGCACTGACAGAAGTGCTGTGCCTTACTGAGAACCAGAAAAAAACCCCAAAGGTTTGAACTATGTCACTAGTCTTACATCCTGTCCACTTCAGACAATAGTCAATAATAATGAATATTTTTCTCCTCTAGGGCAAAGGAATATGAGAGCTTGATGGAAGCAAAAAATGCTGTGTCTGATTCCCCATTTAAAGCCAAGTAAGCATTAAACTTTATGTACTTTAGACATCTGCTTTTTGCCCCGTCTGTTGCAGAAGTGCTTCTGAAATGTCCAGTGGAGTAGGTGTGGAAGGTTCTCCCTCAACATGGGGCAAGTTGCCATCTTGAGTTACAGATTAGTTTCTAATACAAAAGGTCAGACCTCATAAATGCCTTTTTTTTGGAAGGCACTGTGTGTCTTAAACCAGCAGTTGCTGTAGTAAAGAGAACATATGCTCGTACTTTTCTTACCTGGAAACAAGAAGGTTCCAGTCTTGCACTTCCAGAATGATGGTGAAAATTCAGCACTAGAATTCTGGGTCTGAAAAATCTTACATTTGACCTCAATTTGGTCAGAAAGAAATCTGAAAGCATCTGATGTTTTAGAATCTCACACTGAGCTTTTCAAAGAGTAGACCTTTTTGTTGTCTAGGATAAGGCACAGATGAAAACAGCTGGATGGTAAGATTAAAACAAGACCTATGGTCAATGACAAATTTCTTCTCCTTAGTTTGAAAATTGCTCAGCTCTTGCTTTCTGATTTCACTGAAACCAGTAGGGAAAAGATGCAGAATCTTTGGATTTCCAAAATGATTTGGAGAAAGTCTGTCACCAAAAATATTAAAAGAGACTATGTAGCTGTAGTTTAAGTGGAAAACAGTTAAGAAATTGAAAAGAAGTGGAGTGTTTCATCAGCCCTTGGCAGAACAGGGAGGTCACCAGTAGAGTTCTGCAGTTCTGTGATGTTTGACATATTCACAAGTGACTTGGAAAAAGAGGGCAAGCATTGAGAGGATAGAGTGTGATGATCATGCAGAGATTCAGGACAGTAGGGACAAGAGCTGCTGCTGAATGATAACTTTGAAGACAGTTAGGGAGGCAATAAAATGGCAAGTGAAATTCAGTGTATATTGAGTGCTACACAATGAAGGGAGAATGCAGAACCCAATTATATCTTCACATACAAAGTGTGGGCCTTGAATTTGCAGATGTGTGCAGTAGTTCCAAGAAAATATCAGCTCAGTACTCTCAGTAGTTCATGGAAATCCTTTCTTAAAATTATTTAGAAACTAGCAAAATGAAGAATGTCATGTACAAGTACCTGGGTCATCTGCACCTTCTGAATACAATGTGCAGTTCTGGTTGTCTCCAAACAGATAAGCTGGAGTTGTTAAAGGTTCAGAGAAAGTAGGAAAAGAAATCTATAATAATTTTGTGTATAAATTCTGTATTAGGAAATAAGTAAGCTAGTACTTCTCATTCTGGGGAAAAATGTGACAATGGGAGGAAGTTCTAATGGGGATATGTTATAGAGATCTGTAAGGTCATAAGTGGCATGGAAAGGATGGGTGGTGATTGTTTGCTGTCCTTCCTGGTACCACAGTGAGGGAGTGCAGGGTAAGGCTGGAGCTGGGTTTGGAAGAAGCCAAATACCACGTTCTCAAGGCAAAGTGCAGGGAGATGTGTGGGACTCCCTGACCAAAGTCACACAGGTGATGACTGACAGTTTACCTGCATTCCTGCAGTTCCAGGAAAGGACATCCAGCCTGAGAGACTCCAAAGATGAAAATGGGGAAAGAAACAGATTAGTAAAGAGGATTATGCACGCCTGCCCTGTTCTTAATTTTCCTGAGACATCCATTTACAGTGGGCAGATGGTGTGTGTACCTTACTTGTAGTTGGGCTCAGGGAGTCTGTAGCATCAGCCAAAGAGCTGTGGGGTCTCCACAGTTGGATTCTAAAACCCTCGTCCTAAAATCGCGATGACTTTCCAGATTGGGGATATTTGTCTTCAGACCAAGGTAATAACCTGTACCAGATCCTGTATGTTTTGTGGTTGCTTCCATCACTCATAAATTGCTGATACACTTGAAGGTGGCATTTTGTAGAAGTTACTGGTGGTTAAGAAGTTCACATCCTTGCAGTTAAGACTGCCTTGGTTGTATATCCAACTAGCCTGTAGGCAGTATCTTTTACATAGTCTTTTCAATAGCTTGCAAACCTGCTGCTGAATCTGAGATGTATTTTAAAATAATAAAAACAATCACTGAGGTTTGACTTAAGAAAATGCCCCATCTCCAGCAGATGGCACACCTGCATAAACACATGGGGAAGGAGTTGGCTTTGTTTTTTAGTCATCACCACTTCCATTTTCAAGATTAATTTCATGGCATATTAAGACTTCTAGATTTGTAGCTTCTGTGTTTTGCTTTTCTTTGCTACCAGGAAAAAAAAAATTGAGGTCTGGTTGTCAGAAAGTAGAAATGTGTGTTTTAAGTGACTGAAAATATTGATAAGCTGTAGTGCCTCCACTTTAGGTTCTCTCTGAGATTATCAGTGATGTAACTTGGTCGGTTGTGTCTCAAGTGAAGCACAAGAGAAACTCAGATTTTTAAATTTTTTAAAAGATTTTCAGATCTTGAATTTACAGTTTTCATTTCTCTTTACGTGATTAAAAGTTCCTTTGCTTTCAGAGAGAATCTTCTGTTCCATGTCCTTTCTTAGTTTCTTCCTTTATTGCCTCTGTTATTACTGTGCCCTTTTAGACACTAACCAGTGTTGTGGCCACTTTGTAGCTCACGTTTCATCACAGATCTGAGGTCTCTTTGCAGTCTTCATGTAGAAACCTAGTGATTTAGCAGATGCTTACATCTAAATTTTTAGAACATAGTTTCAGATATCATAGTTATTGTTCTTTCCAAAATTACACAACTGTTTATCTACTATGAGGCTCATATGTTTGTGAGCTTCTTTGAAATCCAGGGGGTAGCAGTGGCACCTCAAGTCTGAGCTGGCTTTTTAAGAAGAGAGGAGTTGTCTGTGAGTCTACAATAAGCCCAGCCTATTTCTATTGAAATGTGTACACTTTGCACAACACATATAACAAAATGGAAGAATAGGGAAGGGTAGTTTTATCTCCATCTGTAAAGGAAAGCATGAGAGGGCAAGAAGTTTCATGAGGCAAGAGTTTTAGTCCAGACTGTATCTGTTTACATGGCAAAATGTAATACAGGAAAAAATGACAGGAAAGCACCTTTGTAACACAACAGGATCCTACTTAACCAAGACCAGTAGGAAGAGGAGTAAGCAGAAAGGAACAAACAGCAGTGGGTCTGCCCTGAGTATTATTACATTGGAGAAGCTTGTAAAACTGGTCAGAGTATTGGCTTTTTAGCCAGAACACTACATGCTGCTCTAGGATTTGGTGTTCAACTGCTACTGTACCTGGCTGAGAGAGCAAACCCCTGCCAGAGGTGGGAGTCTGCACAGCTCTCAGGGGATCTGCAAAGCTACTGAGAAAGGTCAGATCACAGAATGAAGGGGGTACAGACTCAGAGTGCTAAATGCATTCTTTGTGTCAAAACAAATGCCAATACTTTCTGTCTATCCCAAAGGAAGGTTTAAGGTGTTCAGATTGGAGTGGTAGTATGCTAATGAACAGAAAACATTTTTTGACCTAGTGGGCTGTGGAATTTAAAAAACGGAACAGTTCGTTTTTAAATTCCATTTGAAATGTGATCCAGTTGGTAGGTTTGTTTATGTGCTTAACAGAAGCAAATGTGTTTTAGAATTAAATCATTAAATATGTCTTCCTTTCATGCTTCCTTGCTTATGCCACATTTCTTTATCCACTCCTCTCCCCCAAACTGATTGTGTCTTCACAAACAACTAAAACCATTTATGGAATGCATTTTCTTATCTGATTTTCATTCTTAGTCATGTTGTCAGTTGTTACAGAAGAAAGACAGAACCCAGAATTAGTAGTTGGCAGGTAAAAAGCCTTTTTCGATCACCTTTAAGATTAAGCCACTTTAATATTATAAGACCACTGATTTCCTGCTGCAGCTGATGGATTGTTTCAGTGGTTTTTACTAGTTTAAGGTTTGAGATTTATAAAATCATTTGCACTAAGGAAGCACTGATCCAAGTGCTTTCTAAGCTCTGCAGTGGTACTACACTAATAGCAATAAGCAGACAGGGTTTATCCTGCTTTGACAGACACTGTGTATCCCTTTTTCAGTTCCAGAGTACTGATTCATGGCTGGGATTGTAAATGGCTCTAAGTAGTTCTTTTTTAGAAATGAGTTTTAAAAGATGACTGTGAAAGCTTTGTTTTTTTAGTATCTATTAAAAATATCCTGCACATGGGGGGATAAGTCCAAATACTGCCTCATTTAGTGAGTATTCTGCTCTCTGAACTATTTCATGTGCCAAGAGGGACTTTCAAGGAAAAGGACTGTGGACATTCTCACCTAGAGCAGCCAAATGTCGCTCCTGGCCTCTCTTCACTGTGCATTTACTGGTTGGTCACTGGTGGCACTTGCGTAATTTTATAAATGCTGGTGGACTCTTGGTGGATTTATAGTATTAATTCATATTATCTGGGAACTGATCTGAGCACTTGCCTGTTGTTCAGTCTGCCGGGTTAACCTGGCAAAAGGTGTGTCAGGTGTCCATTAGAGCATTCTCAGGTATCCATCAGAACACATTTTCAAAAGGTAAGGAAAACATTTTCTCAAAGTTAGAGGGTTATTTACATTTATTTAGTATCTTCTAATCCAAAAGCCATATATGATGGCGTTAAAGCAGTCTATAGGTAGCAAAGTGCAAATGTCATCCTTTAATACAACAGGGAAACTAAGGCAATGAAAGATTGCCTTGTGCCTGAAGGGAGTTAACAGGACTGAAGGGGGAAGAAATTTAACCCCTTGGTCTAATATTTTAGCCAGTCTCTCCTCACACAAGAAGGAATTGTTTTCACATATTTTTTTTACTTACCTTTTTCTTTTAAACTGTGTAAAGGGAAACTTGGGGTAGTATGGAAGTGGGAACCACTGTTATCTTGAAAGCAGACAGCAGCACAAAAAGAATAGAGTTAGAAAATGAAGAATTATTTCCTGTAAGAATCTGCTGGAGAGAAGATGGGAAGGTAGTGTGAAGTTTGTTCTTACAGAGGGCCATAGCTAAATGTCTTTAACAATACAGTACTTTCTTACTTTCATTGTGATATATCAGTGAATTCACAGGATAAACTCACCTTGGAGGTTTTCTTGGTGTAGTAGGCCAGAGGCCAGGTAGGCCAACTATAAAATATTATACCAAAATACTGATTGCTGCAGGAAAAAAACAGTCTGAAACTGGAAGTACTTGTGCAAAATTTAGTTTCCAGACAGCTCCGGAAACTGTAGAAGAGCCAAAGTGTAAATAAAATAAAATTCAGTTAAACTTTCAAACCAGACAAATAACAGCTTTACAATTGGGTGAGCGGTAGATTTCATCTTCGGGGAAAGGCTGGAACGTTCTCCTGGGAATACAAATAAATGCATTCAAAAACTGAGATAGGAATTTTTCATCATTTTTCAGAGGGCTTCCTTTCAAGCACTGCAGAAGGTGCGTGAAGCTGCAGATATAGCTGTTTTTCATCTGGCATTGTCTGGGACTGTGCCCAGCTGTGTTTCCATGGCATACCTGGAGCCACCGGAGGGTGCCCCACGTGCCAGTACAGTATGAATTGTACTGGGGGCAGCACAGAGCATGCAGGGGCTGTAGGCTGCTTCGAGGGGATACAGCAGAGCTCCACTTTGGGCTGGGCAGGAACTTCCCCAGGCGCTCTCAGTTCTCTCCAGGCAGGGGCTGCCTGGGAAGAATCGGGGCTGTGTGTTGGGCTGGCACGTGGCCGCCCTCGCAGGAACCTCCGGGAGGAGTGACCGCTCCTTCCCTGCAGGAACTGCACAGCATCCCCTGCTCTGCCCACTCACACTAATCCTTCCTTGCATACATCACTGGACAGCCAAGAAATCGGGGATTTAAACCTGCAAGTGCTGAAATACATTGATGTTACTATTTCAAGGCTTTTTTTTTCTGGATGTGAAATACGGCCTATAAATATTAACAGATCTCTTTCCTTTAGCCTGTAAAATATGTTAAACTTGCTAGAAATATTTATCCCATGCTAAAAAGAAAAACCTTTGATATTGAATACCCCTTGGTTTTCCACTTGCAGTGCAAAAAGATCAGATACTGTATTTGTAATTGCTGAACATACTATTTATTAAAGTTTATGTTATGGTAAAGTTCCAAGACCAGTCAGTGCCTTTCTGATATTTCCTCTGCATTCTGACTTATCCATTTGTGGGCAGTACTAAAACCTTAATTAGTGAGATGTAAATAGCTTTAGAGAAAAAGACATTAACTTCCCTTTTATCCAGCCCCGGTCAAGTTTCAGTCATTTATCATTCCTGTATGGCATAGTGAGCATCGGAGGAGTGAAAATTGGGGGACAGAAGGAAGATGAAATAATTGTCTTGAAATTACTGAATTTGGACTCAGCTGTACTTCCACACAGTCACTGAATCAGATGTTGATGCCATGCTCTAGTAATCCCCACTGCATACCAGGTGTGCACAAGGAGTCCAGAATGGACAAAGAGTTCTCTTTCCAAATCCATTCATAGCAATGGTAAATCCTACACCCAAGCACAAGTCCTCTTGCATAGATTTCTAGTCCTTTGAAACAGTCCTACAATTATTCTTATTTTTCTGACACGGCCAAGAAGTCAGTATCGAGGATATTAAATAATTTCTCTGTGGGAGGAGGGAGATTTTATTTCCCTTCTCTGTCCCATGTGACCACACAGCATATGTTAACTGTTTTTGGCAGAAGATTCACCATACAGTAGGATATGAGGATGTAAGAGGTAATTCTTTGATGTGGTGGAATTGAAAATTTACTCTTCAAGTTTCTTACTCTGTGATGCTGAGCACACGCTTAGAAGGTTTGAATTTTGGAAAAGTATCCAGAAGGACTTTTAGAAGAAATGGAAAACTGGAAGCTTTTCCTTGGGAGTTAACCTGTTGTACAGCTTTTTTTTTAAACTGAGGACAGAAACTGAACATGGTGCTTAACTTGCAGAGCATCTTAATAGACTGAAGAGAAAGAAACTTGTGTTCCTCTGTCAGCAGAAATCTTGGTGTAATATGATTGTGCTCTCTTTGAGTCCTTGTGAGGAGCGTTTTGATAAACCTTACACATTCTGTGTGCCGATGCCTGATGTAGATTAGAGAAGTGCCTTTCTTCAGCCCCTGTGGTTAATCCTGGTGGAATTCCATTCCTCTGATGTTAAATGAAGCAAATGGAAACCTGTCTTGCTGTCTTTTGTCAGATGAAGGTACAATATAGTGTGGTGGGTTTTTTCAGTGCCTTTATGCTTTAATATGCAATTTGAGTAGATATTTCAAAGAAACAATAAGACTTCTTTGCTTAATGTGCTAGGATATTGCCAAGGCAATAGCCATTCTAAATACCATTCTGTGAGAATACCTGCATTACTCTGCTTCTGGAGCGTCTCTCTGGACTGCAGCAGTTCCACTTCTTATGGTGCTGTGCTCTTTTGATTTACTGTCCAAGCCCTGCAGTTATTTGGGGTTTGGCTTTTAATTTTGTTTCCCATTTTAGCTCGTGGCTTACTGTGATAGACAGAGGTTTCCTCCAACCTCATTTTCCACAGAGGAAATAGCAGTGCAAAGAAACCTCATCAGGATGTAATCTCCTCTTATTTTTCTTGTCGTAGAAAAATCCTGGTTGAATATTAGTGGATTCAGCTGACCAGATGATAAGAAGTCCAAGACTCAAAATTCTGCAAATCATTTTTATTTTTACTTTAGGAACATATATGTATCTTCAGCGTGTCTTGAAAGCCATTAACAAAGCTCTTAATTTTTTCAAAGAGGAGGAACAGAGTTTCCTGTTTCCTCTTGATTAAGCAGAAACTCTCTGTTCTTCCCCAAATGATTATTCTGATATTGGTATTTTTTTTTTTTTTTTGATACACGTGACTACTGTGGTACATTCTCCAGCCTTTCCATCTCCAGCCTTCCTGTCTCACCTCTAGGAGACCAGTTAATGTAATTTTGTCTTTGCCATTACTCTGTGGTCATTTTGTGCAAGCCTTCTGGCCCTTTTACACTGATATCTCCGTTTTATGATAAGCATTGTTACCCTTCCCCTCTCTTTTCCTTCCTATAGACTTATATATATAGGCTTCTGCTCACAACACTTTTTCCCACTCATCCTGCTCAGCTTCCAGCTCTGTCCCACTTCCAGTGCAGATTGCTCAGTAGATGAAACCAAAGGTCCACCAAGCACTGTCCCTGTCACTCAGAGCAGCCAGTAACAGGTACTGAGGCAGTGCTTGACAAACACGTGGCAGGCATGGAATGACACTTCCCCCTGCCCTCTCAGTCTCCAGTTAAGGCCTCTGTTCACTGTGTTATCTGCTCCCACAGGTGCAAAGTGTGCACCTGAGCTCGTTACTGCCTTCACGTTCAAGGCACACAAGGATAAACTATAAGTGTCTTTTCACTGCTGTGTTTTACACCTTAGGGTGAGAGAATTGTGCCTTGGAGATGCATATTTCTCCTTGCCTCTCAGGAGAGCAAAGGGGAATAGCCAGAGGTAGACATACAAAATGGAATTGAAACCTAACCCAGGTGCGTCTGCATCTCTCCCACCGCTGCATTTTGGCTTCGTTACTGACCCTCATTAATAAAATGCCCTTTCTGAGGTAGGCTGCAAAGCCACTGCTTTTCACTTATTCAAATAACCCTTAGGAGCTGTTTCTTTTATGATGCCTATAAGAAATTAGCCCAGTGATGTTTGCTGTTTCTGTTTAAGTCTGCTGTTCTGTTTCCCTTACTCATCTCAAGAGTGAACTGCTCAGCTGAGTGAGCCAAAAATTGCATGGTGGGAGCAAAGCAGGATGAAACCATTTTAAAATGAGCATGGCAAAACCTAGCAGGATAAACTGGGGAAGGAGAATAGGGAAACAACAGAAACAAATGTAGCTAATAAAGAAGCACCTTGATGGCTGTACTGTTCACACTATTTCTGTGCTGTTTCCCTGAAAAGGTAGATAGTGAAGTGTCACAGACCTTCCAAGCTGACTGTGTCTCCTGGGATGTTTTACGTGCTGTTCAGAATAGACAATTATAATATTTGTTATGTAGATTTTCGTGATTCCTTTGTCATTAGCAGAGGTTCATTCCAAAGGTGAGAGTTAATGTGAGTTTTTGCTTAACCCGCTCTTTGTTTCCTGTTGAAGGTTACAGCGATTGGCAAAAGACCTTCTGAAGCACCTCCAAATGCAGGATAGCTGCTCCCTGGGGAACAACAAAGTGCCTGGTCTGGACAGGACTTTAGGAGAGATCTCTCGTATTCTGGAAAAAGAGGTATTGTGATTTTTACTTGTATGACTTAGGATTATCCTATAAAATGTGTTGCCCTCAAATCTCATTGGTTTGGATTTGGGACTGTTTTGAACGTGTGGATGAATGAATGATCTCTGTGTAACAAGCAGTTTCTGATGTTATCCTTTTCACCTGGGTCATTTTAGCCATCTAGTTTATAGTGCTTATCCACAAACAGCTTTTACGATAAGGGGCCAAAACAATTAGCAGAGAACAGAGGAAAGAGTTGGAGCCAGCACTGCTGGAGCACAAATCTGTTGAGTTTTCCCAGGTACAACAAAGCCAGTAGGTCTTTGCTGGAGAATGAGGGTATAATATGCCTATAAATGGGGTATTTGTATGTTTTTAATTTTTTTGAAGTCTGTGATTGTAGAGCATATTTGGTTTATGGGAAATGTCGGGGGTTTTTTTCCAATTAATAATATAGCATTTGCATTTTCTTTACTGTTTCATCATGGTCAGTCTCCTGCCACAGTGCTTTGTGTCTTGTAATATAGTTTTTTGCTCCATTAGGGCCACAGCTTTCAGGTGGAACATTATGTTCTGTTCTCTCTCTAACCATTAGAAAATACTTCTCTTCCTTATCTGTAATCAACAAATAATGAAAATTAGTCCTGAGAGAAACTAAATTACTGAAATCTGAGGAAGGGGTAGCACCATTATGGTTCAGGGTTGATGTTTGTGAAAATGAGAGCTCTGCTTGATGCTTTTCACAACTTAGTGTGGAACACAATTGTGGCATGTGCTTTGAACTGCTGAAGGCTGCCTGGGCTGCCTGGGGTCCTTATGTGCTTTCTCTTGATCCATCAAGTTTAATAGTTTTTTGAAAGAGTTGTGCCACTTTCAAATTTTGCAGTTTGCATTAATTGTTGAAAAGTTAATTTTTTATTGATTTCAAAATACAGAAATCACGTTGTTGCACAACTACTATAAAAAGATGTATCTATTTTGAAAGTTATCTAAATAATTCTTGGAAACTCTTTGGAAAGTGGAGTTGTATCCAACCTCTTACCAGTAGTTGTTTGCTGAGATTTTTTTAACATGATGTGAATTGCAGCTAAGTGTTAGTCATTAATTGTTCACAACATTTTGCTGGTCATTGAGCCTGCAGTGGGGAATTAAAAGCTAAATTTGATATTATTAATAGACATGCATTATTTTGGTGCTGATTTGGGGTTTTACCCTCAAAACATTAGTCAGTCACTGGAGAATTATTTTTATATCTGAATGTCCTAATCAATAAGGTCAGAAAAGATTGATTTCAGTCACTGTCTCTGTGTTTACAGCACAGATCAGACACGGTCATTTGTAGAAGTGTGTAGTAATTCTCTTGTTAACTTGGGAGTCCAGAAATCAGCAGAC